>SKCR01013412.1:0-11667 GCA_019454045.1 Zanthoxylum bungeanum
TCACAAATTAAATAATTCAAAAGGAAATAAACAAAAATAACTTGTTTCGAATTAGTTTGAGATACTTCTTAGGAGTGGAAACTCCTTACTTTGCTATCTCTCTTACCAATTTCACATTTTTAATCAAAATAAAAAACACAAAATCGCAAAATATTTTTGTAATTTTTGGAAAATTTTCATTTTTTTTGTTTTTTTCGAAAAATTTTGGACTAAAAATAAAAACAAACAGCACTAAAAAGAAGATATAGATTAACTAATTCCCTCCCCCAAACCTAAATGAGACATTGTCCCCAATCTTTTAAACAGTAGAAGAAGAGTTTATAAGATAATACCTTGTTAGCTGAAATTCTACACGAAAAGTTAAATGTTAAGATCCAAATTAATCCGACGCATCTTACCACGATCGTCCTCGGACCAATTTATCTTTGAAAGGATATGGTCAATTTGTGGTTCATAGGCTAAGATTTGGTCAATTAGATCCGGATCAGTTCTGGCAGAGAAGAGGAGTTCTTTTAAAGGTTTTGACACGAACCCATTTCTCCGAGCATCATCAAGAAACACACAAAGAAAATCATAAAATCCTTCAACGTTATACAATCCAAGCGGTTTCTGGTGTATGTTCAGGTTCGCCCAAGATAACACTGTAAAAATTTCCTCCAATGTACTCAAGCCACCTGGCAAAGCAATAAAAGCATCAGCATGGTTAATCATTTCTACCAGTCGTTCAGACATACCTGGCACGATTACTTTCTCCATTTGATGGTTTAATAAGATTTGCCTCCGCCAAGGGTTTTGGGATGATTCCCAAAACGTGACTGCCTCCATCCTGTATAGCTTTTGAAATGATCCCCATAAGTCCAAGATTGGCTCCGCCATATACTAGTGCATATTCCTTGCAGCTAAGACTCGACCCAATTCCTGTGCTGCCTCTATGTATTATGGCTTAAAACCAACACTAGTACCGCAAAACACACAGATATTTTCAACTCGTCTTCTTGAAGTGGCTTCCATGTTTTACTCTGGATGTCTTCAAAAGTGCAATGATGATTGGAATTCATAAACCTGAAAAGGGTGAGTAAAATAATAGCACTAGTACCTGCCAAATGACAATTATTAGTTAACAGTAAAATAAATCGTGATAGTCAAAAAGGTCTGGATCCTGTCGGAGAAAATAAAAGAAAACAACAAAATAAATCACAATTATTAGGAAAAGACAAAGAGATATAATATGTACAGAAAAGTAGCGGCTTGATTGAGGTCTATATGCGTCAGGGACAAGTTTCCCATCCAATTTTCTTATAAATTGGCAAACAGGGTCTTTTTGAGTCAGATTCCCGAGACTTAACTGTTGTCTTTCTTTTTGAAATTGTGCATATAACACACGAATTTCGTGATATATATATCCACTGGGATGCGTCTCAAGAGTTTTAGAATATATCATCCAAAGACTCCTTACTCAAGCCATCCCTAATGAAATTAATCTTATCTTCGCGGTTATCAGACACCATTCCTAAAGAATGACAACGAGTATCATAAAACATACGAGCACATTTATAACAAACACACATTCTTTTGGGTCTTCTCTTTTTAGCATAGGTGCTCCTTCCTAAACCAAGAAGATGTGAAATAAAAGAGTCAGAAGACTCACCTGCCAATCGGACCCGTGCTTCAATAATCCAACGAATGTTAGTAGTAATACCTTTGATCATCAGTAACCTCATCTGTTCCAAGCGAGCTTTGTAGACTTTCATCAGAGATTTTTGAGGGAGAGAAGGAAATTGCTTGCGAAGATTTGCGAGAGCTTCATCCATCGTGAAATGACTTTACCTGCAAAAATTAAACAAACAAAAATAAAACACACCAGATCACAATATATACACAAATTGCATGGGTTGCCTCCCTACAGCGCTAAATTTAACGTCGTCAGCTACACATGACTTCTCGAACGTTAGGCTGGATCTGAAAGTGTGACACTTTATTTTTTTCGCTCAAATGATTCTCCCTAGTAGTGCTTGACACGCTTGTTTTTAACCTTGAATGTTTTGTTGGAGTCGGGATCATGTATCTCAACGGCTTTGTCTGGTAAAACTTTGGTGATCACAAATGGACCTGACCACCGTGATTTTGGCTTCCATGGGAAAGAATTTCACCCTTGATTTGTTTAAAGTGCCTTTGCCCTGGTTCCAGTTGTATGCGCATTAACTTCTCATCATGTTCTTTTCCTTGCCTTTTTCTTGTACAATTTGGCATCCTCAAAAGGCTGATTGTGAAATTCCTCCAATTTTGTTGAGCTGGTGGAACTTTTTTTCTTCTGTTGCTTGTAGTGCAATAATTGGCTTTTTCAGTGCAAAGACGTTTTATCTTCAGGCTCCACAGGTATTGACATGTTTAAGTTTAAGTTTGTTAGTAAACTTTGCATTGCATTGGAATTCTGAATGGTACTGTGTATCACATCAAGTCTGAAACATTCCTCATTCTTTTCATCATCTGGGAATTCATGGCCTTGAAAACATTTAATGTTACTTCTTGGTCCTGTACCCTCATGGTTACTTCTCTCATTTTGTACATCAATAATGGTTCGACCTGTAGCGAGAATGGTCTCCCGAGGATGATTCGCACGTCTGCGTCTTTCCTCCATATCAAGACAATAAAATCTGCTTGGAAAATGAATTTGTCAACCTTGACCAGCACATCCTCAACTACGCCTCTTTGAAATACGAGCGTTCAATCAGCAAGTGTAGTGAGACTGAAGTAGGCATTGTTTCTCCAATCTGTAGTTTTCTGAAAATAGAAAAAGGCATCAGGTTAACACTTACTCACCTAAATCACACAAAGCCCTACCAAAGTTTGTTCTCATATGATGCATGGAATGTGTGAAACTGCCAGGATATTTCAATTTTGGGGGAAGCTTCCTTCCTTTGAATGATGGCGCTGCATTCTTCTGTTCTTCTGTATACTACTTCTCGTAATCTCCCAATCTCCATTTTGTGAAAGAATGTCTTTCAAGAATTTTACATAGCTGGCATTTCTTCCAGGCTTCTCAAATGGAATGTTGATGTGCAGCTTTATGAACACCTCTAGAAATGAGAAAACTGTTTGTCCAGTTTGTTTTTTCTGAAGACGTTGAGGAAAAGTTGGAGGTGGAGTGATATTTTCTTTTTCCTTTGCTTCTTTTTCCTCCATCTGTTGCTTTATTCTTTTGAAACTTCCTCAGCAGTTGTTTTGGCTCTAACATCTTTTGATTTCAGTACCATTTTTTACATGATGGCTGACCGACGTAATCACACACGTATAACGTAAGCGCACGTATCGTTCAAGTAGTATAAAAAGTATCGATCCCACGAGGACTTAAAACCTTTTTGTTATTAATTTATGGGGCCAACTGACTATACCAGTATCTAACAGGTTGTTTGATTGATTGATTTGAAATGACGATGATTCTAAATTTAAAACAAGTAAATAAAATTGCTTAAAAGTAGGTTGAGAAAACCAAATTTATAAAAACTATCCAGGTTGTGATTAATTCCAATATTATTTAGAAGATGAAGTGGTTATCTTAAAGTTGGGTAATATATTGATTTATTAACCTGGAACACTAATTTATGTAAAAGCCTCTTCCGATGGTCAATTTCAAATACCTAGTATAATCCAATTGAACAATATGTCTATGTCAACCAAATTACCTAGATTCATTAAGATTAAGTTCCAATATGGCTACCCCCTACCCGCCGACAGGTATATTCCTATCATGTAAGGAAATCTATTAAAAGGGTTATCTATCCTCAAGGAAGATCGTGGGTTATTGAGTCTAAGGTCTTAAACTTAAAATCCCTATGTCTAGTTCATTTTAAGTTTACCTAATCAATTTTATTAATGGCCAGTTAATAAAAAGCATTAAGATTAAGACTCAATAAATAAATCTTTAAATTACCCAACCTATAATCTAACCCTTATAAACCGGTTATATTGAAATTCATCACAACCGTAGATACTAACTTAGTTACAATACATAGCTATGGCTAATGAAAACTTAAAAGACATAAAATAAAAATGCTAAAAAGTAACTGCGAGAAAGTAAAAGCGGGAAAGTAAATGAAAATAAACTGCCAAGATAAAGGGAATTACTTTTACTAATATTAACTTAGATATCTCCCTTAGTATAACTAATCACTTGTGAGATTAAAACCAACCGACCATATAGGCCGGTACCCTGATTAAGTCAAGTTAAGTCCGACCAGCCATAATGCGGTAAAATTTGTCCATGAACCTCCATGTAGGCGATAAAGAAATAACCAGCCATAAAGACGGAACCAAAATTAAATTACCAACCGACCAATCTGGCGGTATCCTTGCTTAGTCTTTTAAACATTTTAAATTAAATAGCCCACCGACCAATATAGCGGTATTCTTTTTAGTCAAATTTAGAATAGAATAGGAATATGTTGTGTCTAAGGGAGATTAATCTAAGATAGTAACAGTAAAAGAATTACCTTTCACCTCGGCAGAGGGAAGTTACCTCCTCATGGTTGAAAAATAAAACTGAAAAAGTAAAGAAAGGAAAGTGTTATGCGTAAAGTAAATTACGGAAAGTAAAACTGAAAAGTAAAGAAAAGAAGTGCGAAATTGAAAATTAATTACTGAAAACTAAAAATAAACAAACTAGATACAATCTTTTTTTTTTTCATTAAGGATTTCAAAGAAGAAAGTATGAATTTTACAAATGAAATGGCTTGGTATTTATAGGCAAAATTTTGCCACCATCAAATCATCAATCAATTTCTACACCAAATCCATTATTAATTTCTCCACTAATTACTCCACCAAATCCATAATTGCTCCACTAATTCTTATCTTGTTTGGTGGTGATTTGATAATTTTTATTAATTATTTATTAATTAATATTTTGCTTTGAAAATGATTGATAATGACTTTTAATAATTACACTCCACACACTTCTGGATGGTTCATCAATTTCGGTCATGAAATCATCAGAATTTGGAAATATGTTCTCTTTCAAAGTTGTAGATGTTTGAGTCTTCTTTAATCTGGAACTTGAATCAGCTCAATCCGATATCTGAGTAAACAGTTATGCCCAAAAAATAACAGATGCGCAAAATTGGAATTTCCAAAACTGCACTTCGTCAAACGCCCTTTCAAGTTTCCAATCTCCAAAATTAATATATCAAGTCCAATAATTGCCTTATTTTGATCCACATTTCGTCCTAAATGATTTCATTGAGTCCCGATATTATTTTATCTGCAAAATAAAATAAAACATATCAAAACGTTCATCAAACCCGAGAAACTAAACAAAATATTAAGTAAAAGGGGCGGTAAATATTGATATATTTTCCGCTCATCACACCCCCAAACCTAACATTTTGCTAGTCCTCGAGCAAAACAACAAAATAAAATTAAAATTAAACTAAGCCACTTTCGTAGGGATCACGGTTGCATTTAGCGTATGCAACAAGCCTTTAAACCCCTAGGTGTCCCTAGTGGACGAGTTGTAGTCTCGTGAGGGTTTACAGCAACGATACCCACAAACGTTTTACAAAAGTAAAAAGTTAGTTAAAACTAATGCACACAAAAGCAAAAAGACAAGAGAAAAGAGAATAAAGAAGTTAATGACTAATCAGTGAAACTTCTACTCCAAGTTACTAGTTGTTTTGTTTCTTTCTAAACTACCGAATAAGTAAATTCTCCGATTATATTTACCATTCTCCATATACACAGCCAGCAAAATATTAATCAACTCATTTTTGCCCACAACAGTCAAAGTGCAATTGATAAGAGAATAATATTTTTGTCTAAGGTTCTATTAGATTTCACACACATTTTTATAGTAATTAGTAATTTTTTTTTTTTTGATTTTTTGATTTTTTCTTTTTTTTTTTCTCTATTTTTTATTTATATACAATATCTTCTGTCTATGTAGCGAGCTTTTGGGTCGGTGGCTCCCAAACCAGTTGGCTTTAGGGCACCAGGTGTTAAGACACCCCTACGGACTTAATTACCCAGACATTAGATATAAATATTTTTGCAACATCCTTGATCCATGTAGCGAGCTTTGGGCCAGTGACTCCGAAACCAGTTGGCTTTAGGGCACTAGGTGTTAAAACACCCTTACAGACTTAATAACCCCCGGATCTTAGATGCTTTATTTTTTTTTTTACTCCATCACTTTTTGAGATGCTTCTCCTCCAATTAAACTATAGCACTGAATATTACAATCCTATCAGTTACAGCTCATGTCCGTATGTTACTATGCATGTTGATAATACCTGCCAACTAAGCATATGAAGATCCATTTTAGTCAGTTTTATGGAGAATCTACAAATTAAATAATTCAAAAGGAAATAAACAAAAATTAACTTGTTTCGAAATAGGTTTGAATACGTCTCAGGAGTGGAAACTCCTTACTCAGCTATCTCTTACCAATTTCACCTTTTAGTCAAAATAAAAACACAAAAAACACAAATTTTTTTGTAATTTTTGAAACTTTTCAATTTTTTGTATTTTTTCGAAAAATTTGGACTAAAAATAAAACAACATACAAACTAAAAACAAGGTACTAATCAACTAATTCCCTCCCCCAAACCTAAATGAGACATTGTCCCCAATGTCTTAAACAGTAAAAGGAGAGTTAAGAAGGTCGTACCTGGTTAGCTGAAATCTACAGGAAATTAAAGGTTAAGATCTAGATTAATCCGACGCCTCTTACCATGATCGTCCTCAGACCAATTTATCTTTGAAAGGATAGGGTCAACTTGAGGTTCATAGGCTATGAGTTGGTCTATTAGATCCGGAGCAGTTCTGGCAGTAAAGAGGAGTTCTTTCAAAGGTTTTGACACGAACCCATTTCTCCGAGCATCATCAAGAAACACACAAAGAAAATCATAAAATCCATCAACGTTGATAGTCCAAGCGGTTTCTGGTGTATGTTCAGGTTCGCCCAAGATAACTATAAATATTTCCTCCAATGTACCCAAGCCACCTGGCAAAGCGATAAAAGCATCAGCACGGTTAATCATTTTTACCAGTCGTTCAGACATACCTGGCACGATCAGTTCCTCTCTCGTTTGATGATCCAATAAGATTTGCCTCTGCCAAGGGTTTTGGGATGATTCCCAAGACATGACTGCCTCCTTCCTGAACGGCCTTTGAAACGATCCCCATTAGTCCAAGATTGCCCCCGCCATATATTAAGTGCATATTCCTTGTAGCTAAGACTCGACCCAATTCCTGTGCTGCTTCTATGTATTGTGGCTTAGTACCAACACTACTACCGCAAAACACACAAATGTTTTCAACTCGTCTTCTTGAAGTGGCTTCCATGTTTTTATGTATTTCTTTCTCAAATCAGGATGCCTTCAAAAGTGCATTGACGAGCTGAATTTATAGTACCTGAAAAGGGTGAGTAAAAAAGCACAAGTATCTTCCAGAGGACGATTAGTATCAAAATAGTAAAATAAATCGTGATAGTAAAAAAATCTGGATCCTGTCGGAGAAATAAAAAAACAACAAAACAAATCAGAATTATTAGAAAAGACAAAGAGATATAATATGTACAAGAAAGTAACGGCTTGATTGACATCTATGCGTCAGGGACAAGCTTCCCATCCAATTTTCTTATAAATTGGCAAACAGGGTCTTTTTGAGTCAGATTCCCAAGACTTAACTGTTGTCTTTATTTTAGAAATTGTGTATGTAATTGGCGAATGGCTATATGAACATATCCACTGGGATGCGTCTCAAGAGTCGAAGATAGATCATCTAAAGACTCCTTACTCAAGCCATCCCTAATGAATTTAATTTTGTCTTCTCGATTATCAGACACCATTCCTAAAGAACGACAACGAGTATTACAATTCCAACGTGCACATTTGAAACAAACACCCATTTGCTTAGCTCTATACGTTTCTTTGCATAGGTGCTTCTTCCAAATCCAGGTAAATAAGAAATTACAAGACTCAGAATACTCACCTGCTAAACGAATTCGTGCTTCGATTACCCAACAAATATCAGTAGGAATACCTTTGTTCATCAATAGTCTCATCCGTTCCAAGCGAGCTTTGTAAACTTTCATCAGAGATTTTTGAGGGAGAGAAGGAAATTGCTTGTGAAGATTTACGAGATCTTCTTCCATCTTAATCTGCAAAAACTAAACACACAAAATTAAATCACACAAAATCACAATATATACACAAATTGCATGGGTTGCCTCCCTGCGAGCGCTAAGTTTAAAGTCGTCAGCAAGACGTGACTTTTCGAACGTTTAGGCTGGATCTGAAAGTGTGACAGTTTCTTTTTGACGCTCCAACGGTTCTCCCCAATAATGCTTAACCCGCTGACTGTTAACTTTGAATGTATTATTGGTATTGGGATCCAGTAACTCAACAGCTCCATGTGGTAAAACCTGAGTGATCACAAATGGACCTGACCACCTTGATTTCAACTTTCCAGGGAAAATTTTCAACCTCGAGTTGACAACAACACCTGTTGCCTTGGTTCCAACTGTCTGTGCACTATTTTTCGGTCATGCCATCTCTTGTCTTTTCTTTGTACAGTCTGGCATTCTCATAAGCTTGTAGGCGAAATTCCTCCAATTCATTGAGTTGGTGAAGTCTTTCTCTCCTCCTGCAGCTTGTGGATCAAATTCAACTTCTTCAGTGCCCAGTACGCCTTGTGTTCAAGCTCAACTGGCAGATGGCATGCTTTCCCAAACACCAATCGATATGGTGACATACCAATGGGTGTCTTGTAAGCTGTACGGTAGGCCCATAATGCATCGTCCAGTTTTGTAGACCAGTCCCTCCTTGTTGATCCAACGGTTCTTTCCAAGATTCTTTTGATTTCTCTGTTTGAAACTTCAACATGTCCATTTGACTGTGGATGGTAGGCTGTGGCAACCTTGTGAGTAACTCCGTATTTGGATAGAAGTGCATCAAAGTATTTGTTGCAGAAATGAGAGCCACCATCGCTGATGATTGCTCGAGGTGTTCCAAACCGAGTGAAAATGTTCTTTTTCAGGAATTTGATCACCACTTTTGAATCATTGGATGGCAGTGCAATTGCTTCAACCCATTTGGAGACATAATCTACAGCAACCAAGATGTACAGGTTTCCAAATGATGGAACAAAGGGTCCCATGAAATCAATACCCCACACATCAAATATCTCAACTTCCAGAATGTTTTGCAATGGTCCTTCATTTCTTCTCGAAATATTCCCCATTCTCTGGCACCTGTCACATTGAAAAGCAAAAATAAGCATCTTTAAAAGTGTAGGCCAGAACAAACCTGATTGAAGGCTTTTGCTGCAGTTTTGTTTCCGCTGAAGTGTCCCGCCATATGGTGATGAATGACAGTGCTGCAAAACACTGTTGACCTCCTCCTGTGGAACACACCGTCTCAATAATTGATCAGCACACTGTTTGAACAGGTACGGCTCATCCCAGATATAGTGTTTGACTTCTTTGAAGAATTTCTTCCGTTGTTGATTTGTCCATTCCAACGGCCATTTTCCTGACACAATGTAGTTGACATAGTCAGCATACCAAGGGTATCTTGTTGTTTCATGGCAAACAGCTGTTTTATCTGGAAAAGTTTCTTTGATTGACAGTTCTTTGCCAGCTGTTTCTCCTCCATTCTCGATCCTCGATAAGTGATCTGCCACCTGGTTCTCTCTGTTCCTTTCCTGTCTCGAATCTCCACGTCAAATTCTTGCAGAAGAAGTATCCAACGGATCAATCTGGGTTTGGCATCTTTCTTCGCGATCAGATATTTGATTGCTGAATGATCTGTGTAGACTACCACCTTGGGACCCAACAGATAAGAACGGAATTTGTCAAAAGCGAACACAACTGCAAGCAACTCCTTTTCAGTGGTTGTGTAGTTGAGTTGAGCTTCATTTAGAGTTCTGCTGGAGTAGTATATGGTGTGGAAAATCTTTGCTTTGCGTTGTCCCAAAACTGCACCTACAGCAAAATCACTAGCATCACACATTACTTCAAATGGAAGGGTCCAGTCTGGTGTTACAATGATGGGGGCAGAACCAGCTTCTGTTTCAAGATCTCGAAGGCTTCCTGGCATTCTTTGGTGAAGTTGAAAGGCACATCCTTTTCCAGAAGGTTGCAAAGAGGTTTTGCAATTTTGGAAAAGTCTTTGATAAATCTCCTGTAAAAACCTGCATGTCCAAGAAAACTCCGAATGCCTTTGACAGATTTGGAGAGGTGTAGTTTTTTCAATTGTCTCGATATTTGCTTTGTCTACCTCGATTCCCTTTTGTGAAATCCGGTGTCCAAGAACAATGCCTCCTGTACCATAAAGTGGCATTTCTCCCGTTGAGTACCAAGTTCGTGTCTTCACACACCTTTGTAATACATGTTCAAGATTTTGCAAACAATGATCAAATGAATCTCCAAATACAGAAAAGTCATCCATGAAAACCTCCATACTCTGCTCCAACATATCTGAGAAGATGGCCATCATGCAACACTGAAATGTGGCAGGGGCATTACATAGTCCAAATGGCATCATGCGGAAAGCAAAAGTACCATAAGGACATGTAAATATGGTTTTCTCCTGATCCTCTGGTGCAATGGAAATCTGATTGTATCCTGAATATCCATCCAAAAAGCAATAGATGTCATGTCCCGCCAATCTGTCTAACATCTGGTCAATGAATGGCAGCGGAAAATGGTCCTTTCTGGTGGCTTTGTTCAGCTTACGGTAGTCCATGCATACTCTCCATCCAGTCACCGTTCTTGTCGGAATTAACTCATTCTTTTCATTGGTGATCACAGTAATTCCTCCTTTCTTCTTTCTTCGGCACACATTGCATTGGACTCACCAACTGCTGTCTGAAATGGGATAAAATGCCAGCATCCAACCATTTGATGATTTCTTTCTTCACGACTTCCTTCATGATTGGATTGAGTCTCCATTGATGCTCCACAGTGGGTTTGTACTCATCGTTCATCAAGATTTTATGCATGCAAAATGATGGACTAATGCCTCGAATGTCTGCTATAGTCCAACCAATGGCTTTCTTGTGCTCTCGCAATACTCTCAGCAACTTTTCTTCATGTTCCAATGTTAGCGACGAAGAAATTATAACAGGTAATTCAGAAGAGTTTCCAAGAAATGCATACCTGAGATGGCTCGGAGTAACTTCAGCTCCAGCTGCGGTGGTTCTTCAATCGAGGGTTTGATCCGGTCTGTCTTTGAAGTTCCAAACTTTCAATTGGTTGGTCACTTTGAAACGAAATGGCTTGTCAAGATAGTTGATACATTCCATAATTTCAGCATCAAGCTCACTGTCAGACATGTTGGTGATGCAAGCTTCAAGTTTGTCTGTGGGAATTGTATCAGTATCTTGAATGATACTATCAACAACATCAATCTGAAACATTCTTCTTCATTTTCATCGCTCGGGAATTTCATGGCTTTGAAAACATTGAAAGTAACTTCTTGGTCCTGAACTTTCATGGTTAGTTCTCTTTTTTGTACGTCAATCACAGTTCTCCCTGTAGCCAAGAATGGTCTCTCCCAGAATGATAGGAACATCTTTGTCTTCTTCCATGTCAAGTATAAGAAATCAGCTGAGAATGAGTTTGTCAACTTTCACCAACACATCTTCAACCACTCCTCTTGAAATGCGAGC
>SKCR01013413.1:0-11656 GCA_019454045.1 Zanthoxylum bungeanum
AGCAAGGGAGAGCAGTTCGCACTTCGTCATCTTCGCCGCATCCAACCGATCGATGTGAGTCTTTTCCGCACCTCATTGGTTGTATTCATCTCGTTTTTATGCATGATTTATGATCCTTGGGACTTGATTGAAACTCTACAATGGTATCTTGAGCCATTTGTGCATAAAACGTTTTTAGGGTTCTTGAGCAAAATTTGGGGCTTTTTGATTTAAGCATGATTTTAACAAATTGTTTGTTTAAGAATGTTTGTATATGAATAACTTAGAGTTATATGTAATCAATTTGAAGAAAAAAATTAATTGGATTGATTTTCCCCAATTTGCTTATTCTTGGCCAAAACTTTAATTTGGTAAACTTGATTTTGAGCATGTTTAATGAAATTGGATGATTTAGAATGCTTAAATGTTGTTTAATTGATGATTGATTAGATCAATTTGATGAAAAGTGTTTGGGAACATTTTTTCCCCATTTGCTTGTGATGGCCGAAAATATGAACCCTAATATTGTCTTGGATTTTGATTTTTTTTGTTCATTGGATGACTTGGAAATCATTTAGGGATGTTGAATTTATGTTTGATTGGGTCAATTGAATTGAATTTGATTTTGGCATATTTTTCCCCTTTGGCCGAGACACTTGAAGCATGAAATTGGGTTTGATTTTGATCAAATTATGTTGGACATGATTAATTGATTGTTAAGCATGATTAATTGGACAAATTTAGTGTTTTGGAAACTTAGATTTGGGTAATTAATAATGCTATACACTTTAGGTAATTTAATTGGAAAATTTTGGAATTTTTGAATTAAATTATTGGGCCTTAAAATTGGATTTGGGCTTTTAAAGTTGTTATTGGGTTTATTGGACTTTGTTGTACAAAGTTAGTTTAGGCCAAAATTGGTTGGATCCAATTAGGCCCAAAACCGCTTCCAAAAGGCCCAAATCGACTAATGAACCTTTAACGTTTAATTGGGCCTAATGGGCCTAAATTAATTTATGGCTTATGGGGTAACTCCCGGATTGGACTTTGGTTGGTGGGTTTGACCCGAGTTGACCAAAAGTCACGCCTCAAGAAATTAATTAAAAGCCCATTGGACTTTATTAAATTAATATTGGATATTAATCGGGCTTTGAGACCCGTAACGATTAAATTTGGAATTTAAGTCGTAAAGGTTTATTTTATAAAGTGTAATATTAATTTGGAATTAAATAATGAATTGAATTAAATGCGTATTAAATTGGATTTAATTATGTAATTTAATTTAATTAGTAGAAATCGTACTTTGAGTACGTGTTCGCAATACGAGTTTGACTCGAACAAAATCAAATCTTTGTTTGAACATTGGATGATCACTAATTATCAGATTAATTAATTTGATTAGATTGATTGATAACATGCTTGTATGAATACATGGTTGTGATGTTTGAATAATGTATATCAGATGGATATTAGTCGGTGGGGCGATTTTGGAAATTGTAATAAATTTGATTTATTAATTGGACCTGCGTGTCCAGCCTTATCACCTCATATTCTTTGTATTCTCTCTCACCTATTCCCCTCAATGTAAATGAGGTTTCTTTAGAAGTGTAGTGTAACGGGTAGAAGTAATACAATTGCTAGCCTGGAGAGAGAAAGAGAGAGATTTGATCTAGGATCAATGTGTAAAATATCCATCCGCATATCATTATTATTTTATCATATGCGCTTTATATGTATTTAGAATGCATGTTTAAGGGTGTATGATGATGAGACCTTAACAAAGATAATAAATTGGTAGCCAATTTGCACACGAAAAGCCCTCATCAAATATCATGCGTTTTTTTTTCCTTCCATTGAGTGATTCTTGCTCAAGATCCTAGATTGGCAGGGGTTGTTGGCCAATGTCAAGCCCTTGTCCGTCGAAGAGTGTTTTAATCATGAGGCTTTGTTCCATATCGGTGTCGTGTCCAAGTTGTGGTTTGTTGGCCAAAGTCAAGACCACTTCTTGTCCATTGACATTGATTACGAAGCTTCCATGTCAATGGGTCCGCGCTTGACTGGGATAACTAGGTTTGTTGTGCCAAAGCCAAGGCCTAGTTGATTCAGAGGAAAAAGGTTAGGGTATACATTCGATGTATAGGCATATATAAGATATATGTTTGGGACTTGGATGTCCACCTACTGGATCTAGGAGTTGGATGAGATCCATTGATCTTAGAGATCTACCTAGTTAATTATCATACAATTTGTTGGCCAATGTCAAGATTGTGTGATATTTAACGGGATCCTAGCCCACTAGGAAACACGGTTTCCCGAGTACTCGACAGAGGGTTAGAGGCTCGACGAAAATAGTGGGAGGCAAGAATTGAATTTGCAATATTCGTTCAATTACTCGCCATAACGCGCTCATTTAAATTATTTCGTCGTTAGATTAAATGTTAGTTGGACTAATATTTAAATTGTTGTTTTTATAAACAGTTGGACTGTATTATACTTGATTATATATAATTGGATTATATTAATCAATATATTTGAATTATTTAATTTCAGTTTACAGTTTATTTTATAATTGGATTATAGTAATCAATGTAATTGAGTTTAATTAATTTGGATTATATTTGATTATATAGTTGGACTATTATAATCATTATAATATATATAGTACCACTAATCGTTGATTAAGTATTTGGACTATTGTAATCAAGATAAAATTGAAAAGTTGGATATTTAAAATATAATCTGGGATTAAAATATTTTAAATGATTTAATTTTCAAATTGGGAATAATAATAGGTTACTTTATTTGATAAAATAACTTATTATACCTTAAGCCCAAAATTAAGCAAAATAAGTAGAGCATAAAGTCTTTGGAAGATTTATGTTGATGACTTTAATGCTTAATTTAATATACTTGTGATAAATCTAATTTTAGATTTAAGAAGTATTAAAATTGCAATTTATAATTCTTGGAGAATTAATTGACTATTCTAGAGGAGATAAAGTCAAAGTTTGCAATTGGGCATGTAGCACGAGGTGCACATCGTTTCGATATTCTAAAACCCAAGGCTTGGCCTAAGGTTCTGAAATATTGAAAAGGATAATTGAGATATCCCAAAGTGACTACCATTTGGATATGGTAGACACGAAGGAATTAAAGAAAGGCAAGGCTCTTACTTTGAAAATGTTTGTCTTAGTTATGTTCACTGCTAGTATTGAAATTAGATTTTAAATACTTAGTGTGGTACATAAAATATATGTATTGATGTTCAGAATCTGCTTTGAGCAGGATACTGACTTCAAGCTGAGATTGCTCTGCGAATCGGAAACGGGACGAAAGTCGCTGTTTCGACCGTAGATACCTAAGTTTAGGAACTACCCTTCGGGTGTGTACTTAAATTAGGAACTGTTATAATGTAACTAGTTTGACTAGAGACATTATCTCTATATCAGTGCTTAATCCATTGTGGATAAACCTTTATTTCTAGAACACTAAGTGTTTCATTATATAAAGATGATACTGAGATAAACACATTAGATGTGAATAACAGAATTTATATTTTGAATATAATAAAATCTCAAACATATAAAATGACAAATAAATAGCTCAAATTGATTTGATCAATAGAGACTTATTTGTGGCATTGTTGTCTGGGACACAATTATACAAGACTCGTATATCCACACTTTTGAAGAGTGGGTACCAGGACTGATTTGACTATTCAAATAAAGTCTACGAATCTAGTTTGTTAGGTAAAGTACCTAAAACACTGTTTACTTGGTAATAGTGTAAGTGCCACCGATCTGTTAGCCCTATTCATGGTGAAGTAAGTGGGCCCATGTCTAGCTAGGCTAAATGTAGATATGAATATTTCGTGACCTATACGGATGTGGCATCGCATTATGGTTGTGTGTTTCTTTTGAAGAACACAAATCAGAAACTTTTAGAGTTTCGACACGAAATAGACAAACATATCGGCTATAGTATTATACCGTCACGGTAAGACCGACGTAATGGAAAATACTTAAGCATAAGTTTCTTATATACTTGAAAGAGTATAGTATTCTTTCAAATGAGGACTCCTCCCGGAACACGTCAAAGTGACGGTGTGTCCGAACGGATTAACCGAATCATGTTAGACATGATAAGGCTAATCATGAGTCGCTCTGAGCTACCATTTCCTTCAATGGATACAGACAAACAGTGCAATAACTTATTTAGAATAAGGTTCCATAATAATCTGTTTGACAGATTACATATTAGATATGAACGGGAAAGAAACCGGGTTTCTCATTTCTGACCATTTGGGATGCTAGACGTATGTTTGGATGATACCAAACTAAGGACCCAAACTGGATAAGTGCCAATATAGGTTATCCTAAGGGAAACCATAAGTATAGTACTTATAAATCTCATATGAGAACAATGTGATTGTTGCTCACCATGCGGTTTTTCCTGAGAGGAATACCGATATGCAGTGGTCAGTGGGAGGATAGTGATACTCGATGAAAATCAGAGTAATACTGTTCAAGGCACAAGGTCCGTAATGGAACACAAATAGTTCATCAATGATGAATCTGTACCATTAATCTTCGAATACACAAGAACTGAGTAGATAAGATAGAGTCAGAAAATGACCTAGGGTATGGGTTTCTGGTCTAACCTCATAAAGATGTTAATCTTTTAAGGTATACCAACTGATTACGTATGAGGAAGTGATACTAGGTATCGACTCCCTATTATGGCAAAGTGCCATGAATCCGAAATGGATTCCATGTATAACAACTATTTTGGATACTAGTTGTTGTACCACAAGGCATTGTGCCTATTGGTACTTTATAAGTCTTCAAGGAAGACATACATGAAGGCAACATACCAACGTACTAAGCTAGGCTTGTAAAGAAAAGGTAGAGTTATCAACATTGTGTTGATTACGATGAACCTTTTACCTGTTGCCATGGTAAATCCATTTTGAAGATGCTTGTTGATAACTGTATATTTCATTTATGAAATGTGTCAGTTGCAGATCAAAATCGCTTTCCTGAAAAAGAAACCTTTTGGAGGATGCTTACAACATCTTGACGATTTTGTATAACCGACAAACAAGGTTTGCGGTTATTCGATCCATGTTTCGATTGAACAAGCATAAGGTTCTTGGAACTGACGTTTTGAAATAATCATAATGGTTTATGATTTGACTCAAAACGAAATAATTCTTGTGTATATAAGGAGGTTAGTGGGAGGGCACTGACAATGAAATTCCCATAAAGCAATTGGTGAAAGTTTGGCTTTCATAGATATTCTTTCATAGAAATTCTCCGTAGAATTCTGGGGAGTAACAACCTTTATTCAAGGAATAAAGATCTACAGGGATAGATTTGGAGTTGTTACACTCTCTGGAAATTGTACATTTACAATGTACTTGTATTGGTGTCTCATACGCTTCGAGCATATGGAGTCACAATCGGGTCAATCCAAGTGATAGTCACTAGATTGAAGATTAAGAACATCTGTTAGTATCTGAGAGAACTAAAGATGCTGTCTTAAATTATGGAGTAGGAGAACTTGAAGTGACTAGGATCACTGCTGCAAGTTTCCAAACCGGTAAATACTGCGGTACTATAAAGTTTGAATAATGGGACAGTGAGCTGGAAATCTTCCGAGCAAGATAACTATTGCCGGATAAACAACAAATGCGGATTATTGCTGCAGCTGATGAGGCAGCAATAGAAGCATTTGGATCGAAAATAAATCTAATTAGATTAGATATAGTTCTTTTAGCAGCTGAGCTAGGCGTCAGCACAGGCTAAGGAATTAAAGGTCTCATCGAAGATCAAGATATATACTTCTATATCATCTGATTCGTTCGGATCATACATCGTGGTGATGTGATGATCGTGTAAATCGCGTCAGACGATAATTAAACAAATCCGCTGACGAAAACCTTTCCTCAGCAATTTGAGCGAACCGTTCATAGTTCAGGTGTGGGACACTTGAGTGACTGGCTGTTGAGTTCTAATATAGGTCCCAAGAATCATGAAATCAAGCATAAAATTCGTATGAACACATCAAAGGAGTAAGGCGGAAACATAACTCACATTGAACGGTTTGAGATGCGAAGAACAAGATCGTTTTCTGCCTCCCTCCAAGCTCGGCAGTGGCTTCCTCATGCAGTGGGCTGCTCGTTTCACTGGTCATTGTCTCCTCCATGATCGGCCATTGATGAACACCATTGAAGCTCCAAGCTTCAAGCTTCCAAAACGATTCCAAGCTCATAAATTCCTTTCCCTATCACCAAAATATAACCCATGTGTGTGCTAGCACTACTCTTCTTCATTTGCTTCTCAAAATTTCGGTCAAACCAGAAGATTTTGTGAAGAAATTGGCTTGAAGCCGTGAGAAGAGGAAGATGAAAAGAGAGGGAAAGAGAAGTGCGTGAGTGTGGTTAGATGGAGAGAGAAAGTGAAAGCTTTACTTATATATTTATTTTATTTTCAAAAAATAAAATCAAATACAAAAAGCTTTATCATTTACCAAAAGTAAAAGTCAAAAAGCAAAATGCTTTTCATCATTTCACATCAATATTCACATCACATCTCTTCACTTTATTAAAGTGACATGTCATATCACATCACTCAAAGTGACAAGTGATTTGACGATTGATGCGACTAGCGATTTGACGCTTGATGTGACTTGCGTGCCGCGCTCGAATTCGAAATGCGAATGCGCTCGCAATCACTCTCGGGCTCAGTTTCGCTAATTCCAAATTAACGAATTTTCCGTCGCGTCGTAATTAAATGATTACGCCTAGCGAAATCACTATTTACGTCGCTAACGAATTAATTCTAAATTAATTCGTTCGCCCGAATTAAAATCTAATTTTATTCCGCGTCGAAATCCAATTTCTTATAATATATCGAATATCTTTTTTATCGATTAATTCCAAATTAATCGTTCTCTCTCTTAATTAATATTTTATCCCAGATAAAATATCTCCGCAATTAATCCCAGATTAATTTTCTCTCTTCTAATTAATCCCAGTAATTAAAGTGCGAGTTATACATCATCGGTGAATCTTCGGGAAGCGACCCATGAGATCTCCGGATATGTTGGCAGTAAATCGGGTCGCCGGACTATCCGAACATGTAAGTAACCTCGTATTACGTTTGTACCGATTTACAAGACAAGGTTGGCTTCTAGCAAAGCGCCATGCCTACCCAATTCTCCAGAAATTCTTACAGGAATATATAGATCTGTATCAAGCGTAGTATACCGTAGTATTGTGTATATCAGCCCAGTATCGGATAGTCACGTGTTAGGGCTGGGGCTGGATAAGTGTCTGCCCCGTCCGAAGCACATGTCGGATGTCTGGTAACTAGTCTCTATAATCGGATATACATGACCTTTTCATAATATCCCGATGGCCGGCCAGCACTTAAGAGCACTAATACCGTATCCTGCGTGACATCATCTCCACTATGACTGAAGTGATACTCCGTCTCGACATCACACCCAATACACTACGACTCTCTGATAAACCCATAAGTGGTGTACGCAGAACCGGTTAAAGCCCTGTACCACCAAGACCAAAGTCTATCGATTATCGTAAGTATTAGCGATGCAAGTCTCAGGTTAAGACTATACACACCTACCTTGATTCGGCCTCCCATAGACACATAGTCATAATACCAATGGGATTCCGAGGGGTCTATCCAGGAGCGAAGCTGTTTCCCGTACCATCGGTGAAACACAACCTCCTATCGCACTTGCATAAGTATCCAATACTTAAATATATGAGAACTATGTCGTGGCCCTCACAACGCGCACAAGTGCAATACTAGCCTATTCCGCATTATCGATGTCCTGTCTCGATAATACTACGACTAGGGATATTTAATGATTTATCCTCGTGGACTGATACTTGTCTCATATCATTCTCCGTCCAGGAACAAATCATAGGGACCTCTCATCATTTATATATCTAAGGTGATCTAATCACAAATGATAAGAGTGCAATCTCCTTTGTCACATAGTTAATTTGTACAACAACACCATGATCTGTACAAATAGTGACGCTATGAGTCATATTATCCAACAATCTCCCACTTGGCACATAGCCAGTCACTCGAGTGTCTAACACCCGAACTATGTACGGTTGGCTCAAACTGCTGATAAATGCTTTCGTCAGCGGATTTGCATGATTATCATCTTGATGCGATTTATTCGATCATCACATCGCCACGATATATGATCCGAATGAATCAGATGAGTATCTAAGTATGTATCTGGATCGTTGATGAGACCATTAATTCTTTAGCATGTGCTGACGCCTAGCTCAGCTGCTAACAGAACTATATCTAATCTAATTAGATTTGTATCGACCCAAATGACTTCTATTGCTGCTTCAGCTGCAGCAACAACCCGCATTTGTTGTTTATTCGGTAACAGTATCTTACTTGGAAGATTTCCAGCTCACTGTACCGTTATTCAAACTGTATAGTACCATTTGCGACTTTTAGTCGTTTTTTATCGGTTATATGAAACTTGCTACAGTGACCCCAGTCACTTTAAGTTCTCCTTCTCCATAGACTAAGACAACATCCTTAGTTCTCTAAGATACTAACGGATGTTCTTAACATCAATCTAGTGACTATCACTCGGATTGGCCTGTTTGTGACTCCATATGCTCAAAGCGTATGATACACCAGGTCTCGTACATTTTTCAATGTACGGTTTCTAGGAGAGTATTGCGAAAGCCAAGCTTTCGACGATATTTATTTTATGGGAATATCATTTCCAAGAAATGACGTATTATCATTATTTTATAGGACAGCCACTGTCAGTGCGCTCCCAGTAACCTCCTTATATACACAAGAATTATTTTCGTTTTGAATTAAATCATACACCATTATGATTATATCAAAACGATAATTCTAAGAACCTAATGCTTGTTATAATCCAATCATGGATCGAATAACTTGCATTATCCAAATGGATTTACCGTGGCAACAGGTAAAAAGTTGAATCGTAATCAACACAATGTTGATAACGATACCTTTCCGTTAAAGCCTAGCTTTATACGTTGGTATGTTGTCATCCATGTATGTCTTCCTAGAAGACATATAGTACCAATAGGCACAATGCCTTGTGGTACCTCAACTAGTATCCAAACTGGTTGATATACATGGAATCCATTTCGGATTATACGGCACTTTGCCATAATTAGGGAGTTGATACCTTATATCACTTCCTCATGCGTAGTCAGTTGGTATTCCTCAATAAGATTCACATCTTTATGAGGTTAGATCAGAAACTCATACCCCAGGTTGTTTTCTGACTCTGTCCGACCTGCGCGGTTCTTGTGTATTCGAAGATTAATGGTAATAGTCTCATCCTGGATGAACTATTCATGTTCCATTAAGATTCAGTGCCTTGAACTGTATTACTCCGATTTCCATCGAGTAATACTATCCTCCCACTTACCACTGCATATCGGTATTCCTCTCAGGAAAACCGTATGGTGAGTAACAATCTAATTGTTCTCTTGTGAGGTGTATAAGTACAATACTTATGGTATCCCTAGGATAACCTACATTTGGCACTTATCCTATTTGGGTTTTAGTTTGGTATCATCCAAACATATGCCTAGCTTACCCAAATTATCAAGAATGAGAAACCCGGTTTCTATCCCGTTCATATCTAATATGATATTTGTCAAACAGATTATTATGGAACATTATTCAAAATAAGTTCTTGCACTGTTTAAAGCTTATCCGTTGAAGGAAATGGTAGCTCAGAGCGACTCGTGATTAACCTTATTATGTCTAACACAATTCGGTTAATCCGTTCGGACACACCGTCAAACTGACGTATTCTGGGAGGAGTCCTTTTTTTTTTTTTTTTTTTTTTTTTTAAAGAATACTATACTCTTTCATAAAAACTAGAAACTTATTGCTTCAGTATTTTCCATTACAGTCTTACCATGACGGTTTAATACTTTAGCCGATCTATTTGTTTATTTCGTGTTGAAACACTAAAAGTTTCCGATTTGTGTTTCAAAAGAAACACATAACCATACGCGATGCCACATCCGTACAGGTCACGAAATATTCATATCCATATCTAGCCTAGCTAGACATGGGCCCACTTACTTCACTATGAAGTAGGGCTAACAGATCGGTGGCATTTACACTTTTACCAAGTAAATAGTGTTTTAGGCACTTTGTCCAAATAGACTAGATTCGTAGACTTTATTTGAATGGAATCAAATCAGTCCGGGTATCCGCTCTTCAAAAGTGTGGATATACGATTCTTGTTTATCAGTGTCCCTGACAACTATGCCACAATTAAGTTTCTTAACTGATCAAATCAATTTGAGCTATTTATTTGTCATGTTATATAATTGAGATATCATTTATATTCAAAATATAAATCCTGTTATACACATCTAATGTGTTTATCTCAATATCATCTTTATATAATGAAACACTTTAGTGTTCTAGAATATAAAGGTACACCCGCAGCGGGTTATACGCGATATAGAGATAATGTTCTAGTCAAACTAGCTACATTATAACACATTTCTAATTTAAGTACTAACCCGAAGGTAGTTCCTAAATTCAGGTATCTACGGTTAAAACAGCGACTTTCGTCCTGTTTCCAATTCGCTGATAAATCTCTATTGAAGTCAGTATCCTGTTCAAAACAGATTCTGAACGTCAATATATTTTATGTACCACACTAAGTATTTAAAATCCAATTTCAATACTAGTTGTGAACATAATTATGACAATCATATTTGAAGTCAGAGCCTTGCTCGTCTTCTATTCCTTCTTAGGATATGTCATTTATCTTCCCAGAAGATTATAATGATTTTGCCTTTGCCTGTTTCAACATTCCAGAAGCCTTTGGCCAAGCCTCGTGTTTCTGGAATATCGAATTAAGGTGCGCCTTGCGCTACAAGCTTAATATATTATTTTATAAAATAAAATAACCTATTAATTTCCAGGACCATCCTGAATCTTTATTCCCAATTTGAAAATTAAACCATTTAAAACACATTTTCCCCAGGATTATGTTTTAAATGTCAATCTTTCAATTATATCTTGATTCTAATAGTCCAACTATTTAATCAACGATTTGTGGTACTATTTATTATAATGATTATATAGTCCAACTATATAATCAAATATAATCTAAATTAATAACCTCAATTACATTGATTACTATAATCTAATTTTAAAATCAATGTAAACTGAAATTAATTAATTCAAATATATTGATTAATATAATCCAATTATATATAATCAAATATAATACAGTCCAACTGTTTATTAAAACAACAATTTAAATATTAGTCCAACTAACATTAATCTAACGACGAAATAATTTGTGATTGAGCGCGTATGGCGAGTAATGAACGAGTATTGCAAATTCAATTCTTGCCTCCCACTATTTTTCGGCGAGCCTCTAACCCTCTGTCGAGTACTCGGGAAACCGTGTTTCCTAGTGGGCAGGATCCCGTTAAATATCACACAATCTGACTTTGGCCAACAAATTGTTTATAATTAACTAGGTAGATCTCGAAGATCAATTGGATCCCATCTAATTCCTAGATCTAGTAGGCGGATATCCAAATCCTAAATATATATCTTATATATGCCAATACATCCAATGGATT
>SKCR01013414.1:0-11674 GCA_019454045.1 Zanthoxylum bungeanum
TACCGATTTACGAGACAAGGTCGACTCCTAGCAAAGCACCAAGTCTACCTAATTCTCCGGACATATCCATTAAAGAATATTAAGATCTGTATCAAGCATAGTATACTAATGTATTGTGCACATCGGCCCAGTATCGGATAGTCACGTGCTAGGGCTGGGGCTGGATAAGTGTCTGCCCCGTCCGAAACACATATCGGATGTCTGGTAACTAGTCTCTATAATCGGATATTCATGACCTGGTCATAATATCACGATTGGATGCGCATCTCTTAAGAGCACTAATACCGTATCCTGCGTGACATCATCTCCACTATGACTGGAGTGATACTTCCGTCTTGACATCACATCCAATACACTATGATTCTCAATATACCCGGCATTGGCGTACACAGAAACGGTTACAGTCCTAGACGACCTCAACTAAAGTAATCGATTGTCGTAAGCATTAGCGATGTAAGTCTCAGGTTAAGACTATACACACCTACCTTGATTTCGGCCTCCCATAGACACATATTCATAATACCAATGGGATTCCGAGGGGTCTATCCAGAGCGAAGCTGTTTCCCGTACCATCGGTGAAACACGACCTCCTATCGCACTTGCATAAGTATCCAACACTTATATATTGAGAACTATGCCGTTGTGCCCTCACAACGCACACAAGTGCAATACTAGCCTATTCCGCATTATCGATGTCCAGTCTCGATAATACTACGGCTAGGGATATTTAATGATTAATCCTTTGTGGACTGATACTGTCTCATATCATCTCAATCCAGGAACTAATCATAGGGACCTCTCTTCATTTATATATCTATGGTGATCTAATCACAAATGATGAGAGTGCAATTTCCTTGTCACATAGTTAATTTGCTACAACAACACAATGATCTGTGCAAATAGTGACGCTATGGGTCATTTTGTCCAACATTTCCGACCCGTAGATCCATCTCCCCTGACGCCAGCATCCTGCTATCATGCAGATCCTGCACATCAGTACAATATAAGCACCACAACCAGAATCAAAATCCAATTTTTAAAACTAGAAGTATTCATATTTATCTCAATAACAAACATACCAGAGGCGATAGCCTTGCCAGCCTTGATATCCTCCCTCTGCACAATGCTCATTTGGCAGTCACGTTTCCAGTGACCCCTCTTGCCGCAGTTAAGGCAGATGTCGCGAGATTTGTCCTTTGGCTTCCTAGAAGCCACTGTCAACTTGCCTTTGCCCTTTTTCTTGAACTTCTTCTTCCTCGCACCTCCAATTGCCTTGGGCCTAGCCTTTGGCGCATGAGAGGTCGATGCATAATGCGCCTCGCGCTTGCTCCCCTTTAGGAGTTCCCTTTCGGACTCCTTCAATACGGATAAAGCTCTCCAAGAGTGTCATCTGTATCCATCAACTTGTAGTTGATTATGATTTGTTTCCAAGTATCAGGAAGTGACTGCAAGATCATATCTATAGTCAGCTCAGCCTCCAAGACTATTCCCATATTGGCCAACTCATCAATATCGGAGATCATTTGAGTCCCGTGGGCCTCAACTGATGCGCCGTCTGTCATCCGGGAGCGGAAGAGTTTCCTTACTAGCTCGTACCTCTTCATCCGCTTATTGGTGCGGTGAAGATCACGCAATCTTGCCATCATGTTATAGGGATCCAAGTCCCTGTACTGACGTCTGAAATGCTGGGTCATTGCAGCTAGCATAACTGACTGAGCTTGGTCACAATCGTCACTATGAGTCTTCCATAACTCTAGCTCCAGTGGCTCAGTGGGTTCAGGCGGGAGAGGTCTCTGAATAGTATACAGTATCCTCTCAGCCCCAAGCACTATCTTGAGGTTCATTTCCCAGTCGGCAAAGTTTGTCCCTTTGAAGACATTATCGCCCATGATTATGTCGCGGATATTACCTTTGCCAATCATCTTGACAACTATAGTCCAACTATAAAGTCAACGATGTTATGGGTACAGTCAAACTGTTACAAGTAAAATAACAATATATTAGTCCAACTAATATTTAAAATATTGACGAAATAATTTTGAAAGACGCGTAAGGCTAAGTATCTGAATGAAATTGCAAATTCAATAATAGCCTCCCACTATTTTCTTCAAGTTTCTAACCCTCTGTAGAGAACTCGGGAAATCGAATTTCCTAGTGGGCTAGGATCCCGTTAAATAACACACAACCTTGACTTTGGCCAATAAAAATTGTATGCTATTTAACTTAGGTAGATCTCCATGATCAATTGGATCTCATCCAATTCCTAGATCCGGTTAGGTGGACATCCAAGTCCGAAACATATGTATAATGCCAATGTAACCATTACTTTCCTAACCCTATCCTCCGAATCATTAGGCCTTGGCTTTGGCCAAAAACAAACCTAATGATTCCAGTTAAGCGGGACCCATTGACGAGGAAAGTTTCGTAATCAATGTCGTTGGACAAAAAGTGATCTTGACTTTGGCCAATAAAAATCACGATTTGGACAAGACACCGATATGCAACAAAACTCTCATGATTCAAGTACATCCTTGATTGACAAAGGTCTTGACTTTGGTCAAAAACAAACCAATGCCAACTTCGGATCTTGAACAAGAACCATTCAATGGAAGGATATTCGCTTAAATAAATTGAGGGATTTTCGCGTAATTGGCAACCAATTTATTTATCTTTGTTAGGTCTCATCATCATACACCCTTAAGCATGCTTCTAAAACATCATAAGCGCGTAAAGTAGATTAATAGTGATATGCGGATGGATATATAAACAACTTGTTCCTAAAACAAATCACTCCCTTTCCTCTCCCGCTAGCACTATTCTACTACTACCCAATTACATAATACAATAAGAGAAACCTCATTTACATTGAGGGGAATTAGGTGAGAAGAGAATACAAAGAGATAAAGAGATAAGGCTGGACACGCAGGTCCAATTTATAAATTCCAAATTTACAATAATTTCTAAAATTACCCTTTCCCTTCTAATATCCATCCGATATACACTATTCATTCATCACATACATATATATTCAAACAAGACATGCTTCTACAACCAATCTAATCCAATTAATTAGTCTTTGTTAAGTGATCATCCAATGTTCAAACAACGGTTTGATTTTGCGCGAGTCCAACTCGATTGAGAATAAGTACATAGGGTACGAATTCGCGAATTATATCGAACTACTTATTAAATCTAATTTAATTCGTATTCAATACTAATTCAATTATTTAATTCCAAATTAAATGTTTACACTTTTAATGTGCTTTAAAGACTTAGATTCTAAATCTAATCTTATTGGGCCTCAAAGCCCAACTAACATCCAATGTTGAATTTAATTCAAGTCAAATGGACTTAGAATTGATTTATTAAGGCTTGGGCTTTGGTCAATGTGGGTCAAACCCAATTACCAAGCCCAAATAAGGAATCACCCTTAAGTGCCATAAAACCAATTTTAAGCCCATAAGGCCCAATTAAATTATTAAAGCCCATTAATTAAATTTTAATATTCCAAACATTAAAGTCCAATTAATTAAAGTGTAATACCAAGATTAATGTATTAAACCAAATATTTCAAAAATACCCATTTAATTTATTAATCATCAATTTTTCAAAATAAATGTCCAACATTAATTTTAACAAAAATCAACTCCTTTACATGTCCTATGTATTCGGCCAAGGTGAGTTTTTTGTGTCGATTTGTTTTTCAATCCGATTGAATTATTAATCTACGTCCCGTACACGTTCTAAGTCATCCAATGATCTTAAACACAAAAAAAAAATTCAATCCACTCCAAGTAGCAACACATTCGGCCAAGGCATGAATTTGGGGAAAAAAATCATCCAATGCATTTTTCATAAAATTGATTCCATGTATCATCATTCTATATACATGTAAGCATTCTTATTAATCAAATTTCACAAGAACATGCTTCAATCAATTTCACCATATCATTCGGCCAAGGTCAAAATTTTGGGGAAAAATCATCCAATGCATTTTTCATAAAATTGATTCCATGTAACATCATTCTATATACATGCAAGCATACTTATTCATCAAATTTCACAAGAACATGCTTTAACCAATTTTATCACACCATTCGGCCAAGGTTAAAATTTTGGGGAAAAATCATCCAATGCATTTTTCATAAAATTGATTCCATATAACATCATTCTATATACATGCAAGCATACTTATTCATCAAATTTCACAAGAACATGCTTCAACCAATTTTATCAAATTTTAACCTAAAGTATTTCATGCTTAACCATGGCTCTGATACCATTGTTAGTTTCTATAATATGTCCCAAGGAAAGATTAAGCATATATGAAATACAACAAAGAATATATATATAAACATGAAGTATGGCGGAATCATACTTACAATATCTTGTGATGAAGAAAATCAAGCCAAGATGGAAGCTCCAAGGTGGATGATTTTCGGCCAAGGTGAGAAGATGTGGAAAGCTCCAAGCTTTGAGTATTCCAAGCTCTATGATGGTTTCCCTATCACCTCTTTTGATCCCTTGAAAGGTGCTAGCCTTGCATGTGAGGAGATGTTCCAAACAATCACACTTTCTTCAAGCTTTTGGCAACCAAAATGAAGAAGATGAAGACCAAAAAACTGCATGCAGTTTTCGGCCAAGTGAGAGAGAGAAGAGAGATTTTTCTTTTTGTTCTCATTGATTTTTGATACCAAAAATCAATTTATATTTATGCCATAATATTTATTAAATAATAATAAATCTATGACACAAGCCATGCAAAGGCTTAGAGTGTCAAACACTCAAATTCTATGCATAACATTAGAGTGTATTGTACACTATCACCATGCAATGCATTATCAATAAAATAATACATATAATGACATGTGTCAAGTGGGCCCCACACGTTTCCAAATGAAAGTGGGCCCACGTCCACTCACGCGTTCGGGTTCGATATTTCCGAAATACCGAACTTGCGTCGCGACGTTAATTAAATCGAATTTAAATAAATAATCGCGCCTAGCGAAATTATTATTTACGTCGCTAACGAATTAATTATAAATTAACTCGTATGCCCGAATTAAAATCTAATTTTAATTTCGCGTCGAAATCGAATTTCAATTATTATATCGAATATAATAATTTACTGATTAATTCCAAATTAATCGTTCTCTCTCTCTAAATAAGGCACTTTATCCGAGATAAAGTTTCTCCGCAATTAATCCAAGATTAATTAAGTTCGAATCAAATATCATAGGTGAATCTTCAGGAAGCGACCCAAGAGATCTCCGGATATGTTGGCAGTAAAACGGTCGTCGGATAATCCGAACACGCACGTACCTCATACTACGTTCTTACCGATTCACAAGACAAGGTTGGCTTCTAGCAAAGCGCCATGCCTACCCAATTCTCCAGAAATATTCTTATAGGAATATAAGATCTATATCAAGCGTAGTATACCGTAGTATTGCGTACATCGATCCAGTATCGGATGATCACATGCTAGGCCTAGGGCTGGAGATGTGTCTGCCCCGTACGAAACATATATCGGACATCAAGCAACTAGTCTCTTTAAATCGGACAATCCTGACCTGGTCATATTGTCCCGACGGTTGCAACCTTTTATAGAGTACTAGTTCTGTGTCCTGCGTGATCATCACCTCCATATGTCTGAAGCGATACTTCCATCTTGACATCACATCCAGTACACTACGATTCTCGATAAACCCAGAAGAGGTGTACACAGAACCGGTTAAGGTCCCCAACCACCAAAACCAAAGTTTACCGATTGTCGCAAGTACTAGCGATGTAAGTCTCAGGTTAAGACCATATACACCTACCCTGATGCGGCCTCCCATAGACACCTAGACATACTACCAATGGGATTCCGCGGGGTCTATCCAGAGCGAAGCTGTTTTCCGTACCATCGGTAAAACACAACCTCCTATCGCACTTGCATAAGTATCCAATACTTAAATATATGAGAACTATGCCGTTGTGCCCTCACAACGTGCACAAGCGCAATACTAGCCTATTCCGCATTATCGATGTCCAGTCTCGATAATACTACGGCTAGGGATATTTAATGATTAAACCTTTATGGATTGATACTGTCTCATATCATCTCAATCCAGTACTAATCATATGGACTTTCGCCATTTATATATCAAAGTAAATAATATTTACAAAATGGCAAAAGGCAATTTCATTATTACATAGTTAATTTTGTACAATAATACAATATCATTTACAAACAGTGACGCTATGGGACACAATGTCTAACAAAGATGGGAGTATCACTTCAGTCATATGGAGATGATGATCACAATGATACATAACTAGTACTCTAAAATACTGTAGCTATCAGGATAGTATGACTAGGTCATGATTATCCGATTACAGAGACTAGTTACTAGTGATCCGATATATGCTTCGTATAGGGCAGACATAGCGCCAACCCTAGACCTCGCATGTGACATCTGATACTGGATCGTATTACGCAATACTTTGTATACTACGCCTGATACAGATTATATATTATTCGTTGAATATTTATGAAGAATTGGTATGCATAGTGCTTTGCTAGAAGCCAACCATGTCTTGTAAATCGGTGAGAACGTGGTACAAGGTACGCACGTGTTCGGATAGTCTGATGACCATATTTACTGCCAACATATCCAGGGATCTCTGGGTCGCTTCCCAAAGATTCACCAATGACATTTGACTCGAACAGAATTAATCTGGGATTAATTATGAGAGAGAAAATTAATTTGGGATTAATTGCGGCAAGAATTTATATTGGATTAAATTCGTCTGGATGAGAGAACGCGATTAATTTAGAATTAATCGATTAAATAATATATTGGATATATTAATTGAAATTGGATTTCAATGCGGAATTAAAATTTGATTTTAATTCGGGCAAACGAATTAATTTGGAATTAATTCGTAAGCGACTATCGTAATAATTTGCTAGGCATTATTATTTAATTAAATTGGATTTAATAATGTCATGATGGAAAATTCATTTAATCGGATTAAACGAACCCGGCCCAAAGTGTGTTGTGTAAGCCAAAAAATTTGGAATTTAAAGTGGTGAAACACACTTTACTTATATCAATTGTTTGACATTTGATGGAGGTAGTTGGGCTTTAATTAAATGAAACCATTTAATTTTCACCAACCTTGTTTTTGGAAAATAATTACTACAACTTGGTTTCAGAAACCAAAAATACAAGACAAAACACAATTCTCTCTTTCTCTTCTCCTTGTAAAAGACGAACATGCTTCTCTTTGGAAGGGAAAATTTTTTTTTTCAAAATTTGATCAAAGCTAGTACTTTGGGAGTCTTTGAAGGTGATAGGGAAACTCACCAAGAGTTTGGAACTCATTTTTAAAGCTTGGAGCTTCTACATCCATTGGAGATTTTTTTGAAATTTCTCAGTCGTTTATTGTAAGTATTTTTGCAACTTACTTGTTAAATTCACACTTCAATCTTGTTTAGAGATCTTTGCATGTGTAGGACACAATACACCCCAAGCCACAAACTAGAACTGGGGGTGCGGATCTATGCTACCCCCAAGCTTTGAATCTAGGGTCTAGGGGCGTTACGTATAACCATCCCCCTAGCCCTGCTCTAGGATCTGAGGGCGTTACGTATCGTCGTCCCCTCAGTCGTCTACATATGTACATGTTCTATATCCGTCAATTCCATCTCTGTCAAGTTACATACTGGGGTGAGTTTTTCCCTCATGCCCCGAAAAACATAAAAATCATACTGAAAACATCTCTTTTCTAAATAATTTCTCAAAACATGCTAAATGATAAATAATATGAAAAAAAAACTTGGCTAACGCCCTAATTACAGAAAAAAAGTAAGTCTGATATGATAATACGAAATGAAAAACAAGTAAAAGAGAAAGTGTCCACTCACTGCTTTGGAATCTGGCTGGCACTGGCTCCCTTGTCGAAGGAGTTGCGATTCCTGAGGGTAATCTAGGATCAGGAACTTGATTAGTATATTTATGTATAGTAAAATAAAGCTTGATATCTAACTAAGTTTAACGATACGTTAATAGGTTTTACCTACGAGGCCTATCACAATCATATTTTGATGTAAGATATGTATATGAATTGATACGAGACCCCAAGGGTGGTCTCTAACGCTCTAAGGTGGAACTGGGGGTTTAAAACTGATTTTGGGAAAACTCTGTGTCTCGTGTCACGACGCAAACCCTTGCGCGTTGGGATGCGCAACGCCGAAATTCCAGTCACTATTTTCCTCTTACATCGCGATGCGCAATCCTTCTTGCATCGCGACGCGACCTGGGTTTCTAGGATTCTTTTTGCTTCTCCAAACTCATCCAAAGCTCAAATCATCCAACTTTACTCCATTCCAACACTTCCATACTAAAAACCATTACACAATACATCATCATACACTCAATTTAACATACATCAAACCTTCAATTTATCAAAAATCAATTTCTAATCTATATTACACACTTTATTAAATCATACCCAAACTTAAAAAATTGGGGTTTATCAATATTTCCATTGTTTCAAAAAAAAAAAAAAATCATACAATCATTATCATGTCCATGTTCACAACCCAACACTAGCATCAAATCATCAAAATTATCATTTAAGTAAAATTTAGGTTATGGGTTTCTCACCTCTTCCTCTTGAATTCCCAAATCTCCATGGTTGCCAAGCTCCTCCATTCTTTGTTTCTTACTTCTTTATCCTTCTTCTTCTTCTCTTTCTCCTTCTTCTTTTCTTTCTTCTTCCTTCTTTCTTTCTTCTTCTTCTCTTCTTTTTCCTTCTCTCTTTATGTTATTTTCTTTCTTTTTTGTTTCCAAAATTTTTGAAATTTATGAATAGTAAGCCCTTTATATAGTGGGGAGTGTTTGATATTTGGAAAGTTGGGGAAAAGTGTAGAAAAGTCTAGAAAATTTGAGATTTCTCTATTTAACCCCAAAATCACTATTCATCTAAATTTTTACTTATATTTTGACCAGCTTTTGTTCCGAATTTGGGAAAATATTCAACGCGAAAGTTGTAGATCTCGATCTCAGCTTTCTGAATATAAAAAATTCATAAAATTCTGAGTTCATATGAAAAACTAACGCCCTAAATACCACGGGATATCCAAAGGGAACACTGTACAGTCTCATCCCGGGACTTTGAGAAATTTACCGATTGTCACCAAAGTCATCTCATTAGTATATATGAATCTCAAAATAATGTATTCTATGTACCTTCGTCTCTTTTGTAACAGTACAATTGAATACATTAGTAAAAACTATCAATCGTTGCATCCATGGCCGAAAACCTCTATTAAAAAGCTCTCAAATTTTTTTTTTTAAAGAAACAAAGAAGAAAGTGAAGAACTCAAGAAAAAAATCTTAAGGAAAGTTGAAGATTAAGAGGTAATCTTTAATATACTTAAGTTTAGAAAATTATTTTCTTGTTCTTGAGTAACTAGAATAGTTCTAGGGGTTTTTACTTCGTAGAAATTGGGGCTTTTTGATGCAGATGATGGATTTGGAGGCTTATTGGATGTGTGAAGTTGAATTGAAAGATATTATTGAAATATTTATTCAATTTGATCATTTGATGATATGTTACCATTATATAGTGTTATGAACACTCTTGTAATGCGTAGAATTTTTCTTGGGTGCTTCATTAGTGGTGGCTTGGATTAGTGTTGTGATTAATGTGATTAATGTTGAGAAAATTAGATTTATAGCATGAAAAATGATATTTTTGTTAAAAAAAAATCAGATCTATAAGTTTTATGTTTTTGGTGATGAAAAGTATGTTTTATTAATGTATTGGATGTGTTTTGGGTATTGGAACAATTGCCAGAAGTTGTTTCGGAGTTGAAATAAGTGAAAACGGTGAAAAACGGTGTTACGGGTGACTTTTGAGCCAACCGGGTGACGGCTTCCCAAACAGTGAATTGGTCATGTTCATGCAGCCCATGAATTGCCCTATTACTATTGGGGCACACTTGGGCGGCCCACATGTGCATTGGGTGGTCGGTTCGGTCAAAAACGCATTTTATGTCATTTTGCGGAAAAATATATTCGTAAAAATTTCGCGATGTTTCTTAACTATTTATGTCGTTATTTGATATCGAATAAATATGTTTAGGTGAAATATGAATGAATTATTCATATTGGATATTGAATAATTTATTCGATAATTTAAAAAGTTTTAAAATTATGATTTCACCCGAACCGCAAGCTTCCGTTGTGCCTGCGCCAAAAACCCCCAACATTTATATCTCAATAGATATCGATGTCTTTGTTCTGGTATTCTGTGTCCTGGTAGATTCTATTACTCATATCAGATAGGTATGAGATAGACTCTGTCAGGACAGTTTCCTTAACCGGTATCATTGAGATATGAGAATCTGGATAGATTGGGGCCTTATCTATATCGTATTCATTAAGGCAACTATTCATATTTCCTTACGACTTTCATTTTATTTGCTTACAACCCTGGGCTTGGGTGTCTAGAAGCTCTACATCATTTCTGACATCTCATGCCTATTAGAAACTTCCATGACTAATCATGATTTCTTCCTGCTCTTATCTTTCCAACTATTCTTTGTTATTATGGGAACTTCCTATTTATACGAGGAACTCAAAGCATATTGGATCTGTTTGAAAGAATCTTCTAAGGAAGGAGGAATATTACTTGGGTCTACTCAATATTTTATTCTTGCTCAGGCTTACTATATTCTCCTTACTACTTTAAGTTCTGGCACTTTATTTATTATCTCAATTTGTATATTTACCTCTTATTGCCTCCGTTTGTTTCAAGCATCTGTACATCATTTCTTACTTTTTTTTATAGCTTTCTATTTCTAATCCTTTAGGGGAATACTCTTAGAACTTTACTATATATTCTTATAGTTTATCTTGAACTTCTGATACTAAACTAAGATGACTACAAAATGATTCTCTGTTAGGACAAGGATTATGGTTGCTTTTATTTGGAAGAATGTTTGTTAGCTTTGGGAATCATTACTAACCTTCTATAGTACTTGAGGACGTTCTCGAGGATCAGATACTGGAGAGGTAGTGCCTTGTATACGGGTATCCCGGGCATACTACCTATACAAGACCCCAACACTCTACCCACTAAAGTCACTGACTCCCTAGACCATGCTCTAATACCATCTTCATAATATCTCTCTCCGGGAGATGCTACCAGCAAGGAATAGGCTGACCTATTATCCTGAGCCTCTGACTTTCTGACAATGATCAATACTATTAACTCATCTCAAATCTAAACACATGCATAGTGACTATTGCCTAATCTCAACAACATAGAATGCAACTCAATGCCCATAACTATTTACTTAATAACAATAAAGTCTACAACACTATTTATGGACACTTATACTTAATAGAATGACTGATACCATACTAATATCTGATGCATGACTTTACTGTGACTCTGACTGAACTCTTCCCCTGACTTCACCTGGAGGACCAAACACCCTGATTCATCCTCCCAAGCTCGTACTCCGGGTAAACCTGCAAAATTGAGAAACTGGGAGGGAGGTTAGAGCATTTGCACGACCTAGTGAGTGGACAATTTTAAAACGAAAACTGAAATACATTACAAAATATTCATTTATTTCTGAATTCAAAATCATCTTTAAGAAAACAATCTT
>SKCR01013415.1:0-11686 GCA_019454045.1 Zanthoxylum bungeanum
AGTAATCGTATAGGCATTCCTCGACGTCGTTTCGATATCGAAGGAGAAACCTTTATGATTCTACCGCAAGATGATGAAGAACCTAGAAACATAAGAGAGGCTCTTCAGTGTCCTGCTAAGGAAAAATGGATGAAAGCAATGGAAGAAGAGATGGAGTCAATGAGGTCCAACCAAGTTTGGGAATTAGTTGATCTACCCAAAGGACGCAAAGCTGTTAAGAACAAATGGGTTCTTAAAATAAAGCGTAATGCCGATGGCAATATCGAAAGATATAAAGCACGACTTGTGGCAAAAGGGTATACGCAACAGGATGGAATTGACTACGAAGAGACTTTTTCACCTGTTGTAAGTTTTACCTCAATTCGCTTGATTCTGGCTATAGTAGCAAGTATGGATCTAGAATTACATCAAATGGATGTAAAGACTTGCTTTTCTCAATGGAGAACTTGATGAAGAAATCTACATGGAACAACCAGTAGGTTTCATAAAAGAAAATGAAAATGAGAAGTATGTAGACTTTTAAAGTCTATATATGGTCTCAAGCAATCGTCTAGACAATGGTATATACGATTCCACAATACAATCATTTCGAATGATTTCACAATGATAGATGAGGATCATTGTGTGTACACCAAGAGAGATAAAGATAAGTTCATTATCTTATCTTTGTACGTGGATGATATACTTATAGCCGGAAATGATAAGGAGTTTGTAAAACACATTAAAGAATGGTTATCATCTAACTTCGAGATGAAGATATGGGTGAAGCTGCATATATTCTTGGGGTTAAGATCTCAAGAAATCGTTCAAAGAATTATTATCTCTTTCACAGGAGTCATATATAAAGAAAATTCTTGAACGCTTCCAAATGCAGGCTTCCAAACCCATTGATACTCCTATCACGAAAACTGAAGCTTTGAGTCGTAGATTGTGTCCTAAAACTCCACAGGAAAATGAACAAATGAAGAAAGTTCCTTATGCAAATGCAGTTGGAAGTTTAATGTACGCAATGTTGTGTACAAGACCTGATATCTGTTTCGCTGTTGGAATGGTAAGTAGATACCAATCCAATCCAGGACTAGCACATTGGAAAGCAGTTAAAAGAATATTTAGGTATCTGAGTGGGACAGCTGATTACTCAGTGTGTTATCAAGGAAATGATCTGCAATTGAGAGGCTATACTGATGCTGACTGGGAGGAGATTTAGACGAAAGAAAATCTACCTCCGGATTTGTTTTCTTACTAAACAATGGTGCCATTTCATGGAGCAGTAAGAACAATCTTGTATAGCCTTATCCACAATGGAGGCTGAATTTGTGGCCTTTCATCAGCAGTACAAGAGGCTGTGTGGTTGAAAAGGTTCTTGGATCATTTGGGTATGTCAAATGAAGCTTCTGGTCCAGTATTAGTTAACTGTGATAGTGAAGCAGCGATAGCCTACACAAAAGACCCAAAATTCCATTGTAAAATGAAACATATAGATACCAAATATAACTTTGTGAAAGACATAGTTGCACGAGAAGAGGTAAACATGAAGTACATTTCTACGCAAGAAATGGTAGCAGATCCATTGACCAAGCCTGTTCCTAGAGATGTCTTTGTTAGACATGTAAAAACTCAGGGATTGCGTAGATGTTAATGTGCTTACATATTATGATATGTATTTTTCCCAAATAATGTTTACTAATGTTAATACTCATTGATATTTGTGTTCAATGCTTACATGTTATTATGTTGATACATGTTTAAACAAATATACTATTTGTTAGTTTGAGAAGTATGTCGGACAAGTGATTGATTGGCCCTCTCACACGGGCAATCGCCTCCATTACTTTGTGTTAATGGGAGATGAGACAAATTTTTAAGCTAATTATCTGAGTGATAATTTAGAGAGCTCAAGCTTGAAAATTAAGTAATGTCGTTATGGGGTCACTTTCTCTGTGATATGACCTAAGGTGAATAAGTTCATTTCACTTACTTGTCTTAATGTCAGTTATGAGTTAGACATTGTGTTTGTCTGAACTATAATCTGTACGGTATTTTATGAGACATGCCGCTCATGGGAAAGGAGAGAATATCGTAACACATGTTTTCATACCATGTGTACATTTGTGACTATTGAGGGTAATACAAGTAGAGATCTCAGTCTTGATATTGTGTGAGACCCTTGAGATTATTTCAATCTCACATTGTACCCTTTAGACTCTTGTCTGCTTCTTAAAACTTAGATTTGATGATCGCTATCTTGGAGTGTTGCTGAAAGATCATGAGAGATTCGATCTGAAAGAACATCTCTGGAAAAGCGAATTGAATCAAAGTTGAGAGATTCGAGAAATGAGAAAGATCATTATATGAGTAATATCACATTAACTTGTATTCACTGGTCGACCAATTATGTTATTCTATGTGATCAAACATGATTGTGAATACAAAATAAATATTACATTCGAAAAGAGATCGAGAGAGATTTAATGTGTAAAATGATCGAGGATACTGCATACATAATCCACTATGGTTCTATCCATTTTTCGAGCGGCTATATATTCCTAACAGATGTATAGCAAGTGAGCTCTCGAAGTATGCTGGTCGCACGGCACAATTGCAAAGTATGAATTATTCTTGTAGAGATAATAAAAATTGTTGATCCCATCATGTGTGAGTGGGAGATGTTGGAAATTAATTATTGTTAATTATTTGGTGTTGTTAAATAACAACAATTAATAATAATTTCATGATGGAAATTATTAAGTTAATTATGTGGTGTTGTTAAATAACAACAATTAGTAATGATTTCATTACTAAGTAAACAACAAGAATTGTTAATCAAATAATTAAGTAACAACAGAGTTGTTAAGTGACAACAATTAGTAAAATGTTAAATGGGGACCATATGGTACACCCATGATGGTAACATTTTTGGAAGGGTTAGAAAAGGTCATTATGCATCCTAATAATGTGATTAATAGTAATCAATGCATGTGATTACATAGTGACTTGATTTCCCTCCTATAAATAAGACCATTTGCTTATTGAGTTAAGCAATCAATTAAGTTTGATTAAGAGGTCTCTACAAGCATAAAAGGTATGCATTGTGTTGTGGTTAGTATAGATTTATTTCAATTAGCATGTAAATAAATCTAGGACTAGTAATACATGTATGGTTAGATCCTAAGAGGACAACCATTTAAATATATTAGGGATTATGTTTCCTAACAGATACTATGGAATTGACGGATATAGTCACATGTGCACATGTGGAGGACTGAGGGGACGCTCTCAGATCCTCAAGCCGGGTTAGGGGGACGACGATACGTAATGCCCCTAGACCCCAGTTTTTGAGCTTGGATGGTAGCATAGATCCGCACCCCCAGCTCCAGTTTGTGGCTTGGGGGATGACGATACGTAACGCCCCAAGACCACCAGTTTCAGTGACAGTAGTGGCATGCTTTGGGGGACGGCGATACATAACGCCCCATGACTCCCAAAGTCATGGATTTTCACTGCTGGCTCCAGTTAGGCGTATGTTTGAAACAGTTTTCAGAGAAAACTGTTTTCAGAAAACCGTTTTTTTCAGAAAAGATCTTCAAAAAGTATTTTAATAAAAGCATGGCATGATAACGTAGAGTATAACTCATAAGTTATACATATAGATTATATATTCTAGAAAATTATTTGAGATGCATATAGTTGGCCTTTATGCATGATAAATTATACATTTACATGTAACTGTATGAGTTGTATGTTTGCATAGAATGAACTTTTGTGAATAATAAGTACATAGTAATGTATTACATTTAGACATGTATACATGATTGAAGATTGTGTGATAAACGTTTGATAGGAAGAATAGTTTATAACTCCGATTTGATGATATTTCAATGAGATAAAAAGAAGATAATTATAATAGATGTCGAACTAGATTAGAAAAGTAAGGAGATAAGTAATAAGTTATCAGAATAGCGCAGCAGAAGTGTAATGGAATTTGATTAGATGACTAGAGATATAGGAACTTAACTAGTATATTGTGGATGTTGAATGTAAACAGGAAACAAAACTGAAAGTTCATGTATGAATAGTTAGAGAAACTAGTAGCTAGTGATAAGTTGAAAAATGGATAAGGAATCAAAAAGATAGATCAGACTTTGATATATGTGCGTGATCACAAAAAGTTCAGATTAATATAAAATTGAATCCAGCCCTTGCATGTGTTTGACGCTCAAGTAATGAACATAGTTACTTACTGAGTCTTATGACTCACTATCCAACAGTGTTTGAGTTTTGCAGGTTGGTGACCCGATCGGTCGACCACAGTTTTCAGAGCTTGAGGAACCGTATAGCAGTGCTGCAGTCAGCCAGTCACCCGGCCTTGGGGAAAATTAAGTGTGGTTGTAAAGAAATTGACATTGTATAAGTTTAGTTTTTAAAAGTTTTTGTTCATACGCATTTTCGGGCACGGAGCCCTATTGTGTGTCTTGAAATCTTTATTTTAGAGTTATATTTTGTGTTTGGGCCCAATAGGTTGTTTAGAGGAGCTGGACTTGATCCAGGTTGCATAACTTTTAGCAGAGGTCATGCCGGAATTTCGTAAGAGTCAGAGGCTTATGGAGGCAGGATTAGCCTGTCTCCTGCCGGTAGCATCCTGGCTTAGGCGGGATGTTACACGCGCGTCACGACACGCAACCCCTGCGCGTCACAGCGCTCCTTGAATTGCGGCGTGAATTGCGAATTGACTGACACATGGCACGACTGAGTGATTAATTCAATAATTGTGCTGATGTGGTGCTGACGTGGTGATGTCGATTGTCGCCAGCATGTGATGGTGACACGTGGCATAAGATGATTGGTTGATGATGATGTGGCTGACACGTGGCAAGCTGACTCGACATGTGACTGATGGGGATGCCACGTGGCTGACACGTGGACGACTGTCGGCAGCATGTGATGATGACACGTGGCACAACACACGTTAGCGAATCTGCTCTGATGTTGACACATGGCAGGCGCACGTTAGCGGTTGGCGCATTTTAGTAAAACTTCTCTTGATTTGTCCACGTGTCCCGGCGCACGTTAGCGGTCGCGACGTGCTAAATGACAGTTTTGCCATTTTTGTCTGTTTTTCACTGTTTTGGCCCCGAATCACCTACAGAGAGTCCTGAAACTTTATTTATCTACAAAATAACACAAAACACATCAATATATTCACAAAACTCAAGAAACTATACAAAATATTATGTCAAATGAGTGGTAAATAGTGATACTTTTCCACTCCTCAGCAGATAGAATATTTTGAATGGTTGAAAGATATTCTATTTGAAGTACTGAAAACTATATTTTAAAATTCATCGTGAGGCTTTGAATTGTTCAAGGATGTTTGATATGATCAAACATATGAATTTTTGGTAATTTGTTCTAAAGTTATTTAATGAATGTGATTTTTACTCAATATTATTCTTCTACGATTCCATCGTGATGGAATTGGTCAGTAGGAGAAATAGAATCCTATATGATTTGATTCGTTTGATATTGAGTGTTACCGAATTAGTTTTCAATACTATTGCGGTTATGCTCCAGTAACACTAATCCACTTATCGAATTAGGAAGACAAAGGACATATCCCAAAATGTCTGCCTAAACTATGGCAAACGGGGTTACTGGAAGCGTGACTGTCGTATGGACAAGGCAGACATGAAGGATTTGAAGACAGGCAAGGCTCCGACTTCAAATATGTTTGTCATCAACATGTTCACTACTAGTATTAAAATTGGATTTTAGATACTGAGTGTGGTACATATATATGAACTGATGTGCAGAATCTGCTGAAAAGCAGGACACTGACTTGACAGATGAGATTGATCCGTCAATCGGAAATGGGACGAGAGTCGCTGTTTTGACCGTAGAGACCTAAGTTTAGGAACTACCCTTCGGGTGTGTACTTAAATTAGGAAACTGTTACAATGTAACTAGTTTGACTAGAAACATTATCTCTATATCAGGGTTTAATCCGTTGCGGATATACCTTTATATTCTAAAACACTAAAGTGTTTCATTTTATAAAGATGATATTGAGATAAACACATTAGATGTGAATATGAATACTTCGAAACCTTTATGGATGTGGTATCACGTTATTGTTATGTGTTTCTTTTGGAAACACGGATCCGAAACTTTTGATGAATTCAAAGAGTTTCGACACGAAGTAGACAAACAGATCGGCTAAAGTATTAAACATTATGATTGGATCGTGATGAAAATACTTCAGCAATAAGTTTCTCGAATACTTGAAAGAGTATAATATTCTTTCAATGAGGACTCCTCACGGAACACCTCAATTTGACGGTGTGTCCGAACTGAGAAACCAAATTTTGTTGGACATGATAAGGTTAATCATGAGTCGCTCTGAGCTACCATTTCCTTCAAGGGATACGCATAAACAGTGCAAAACTTATTTTGAATAAGGTTCCATAAAAATCTATTTGACCGACTTCATATTAGATATGAACATGAAAGAAACTGAGTTTTCTCATTCCTGAAGATTTGGGAATGCTGGGCATATGTTTGGATGATACCAAACTAGAACCCAAATCGGATAAGTGCCTAAGTTGTGGGTTATCCTAAGGTAACCAAAGTATAGTACTTATACCACCCACAAGAGAACAATGTAATTGTTGCTCGCCATGCGGTTTTCCTAAGAGGAATACCTATATGCAGTGGTAAGTGGGAGGAAAGTAAAACTCGATGAAAATCATAGTAATACTATTCCAGGCACCGATTCTTTAATGGAACACAAGCAGTTCATCAAAGATGAAACTGTTGGACAATTATGACCCATAGCGTCACTATTTGTACAGATCATGATGTTGTTGTACAAATTAACTATGTGACAAAGGAGATTGCATTCTTATCATTTGTGATTAGATCACCAAGATGTATAAATGATAGGAGGTCCTTATGATTTGTTCCTGGATTGAGAATGATATGAGACAGTATCAATCCACGAAGGATAAATCATTAAATATCCCTAGTCAGAGTATTATCGAGATTGGACATCGATAAATGCGTAAATGACTAGTATTACACTTGTGCGTATTGTGAGGGCATAACGTCATAGTTCTCATATATTTGGGTATAGGATACTCATGCAAGTGTATAGGAGGTTGTGTTTACCGATGGTACGGGAAACATCTTCGCTCTGGATAGACCCCCTCGGAATTCCATTGGTAGTATGACTATGTGTCTATGGAAGTCCGAAATCAGGGTAGGTGTATTTGGTCTTAACCTGAGACTTGCACCGCTAATACTTACAACAATCAATATACTTTGGTTGTGGTCATCCAGAGCTTTAACAGGTTCTGTGTACGCCCCTGCTGGGTATATTGAGAATCGTAGTGTGTTGGGTGTGATGTCGAGACGGAAGTGTCACTCCAGTCATATGGAGATGATGATCGCGTAGGGATACAGAACTGGTTCTCTAAAAAGGTTGCAACCGTCGGGATAATATGACTTGGTCATGATTGTCCGATAATAAAGAGACTAGTTGCTCGTCATCCGATATATGCTTCGTACGGGGCAGACACTGTACCAGCCCCATGCCTTGCATGTGATCATCCGATACTGGATCGAAATACGCAATACTACGTATACTACGCCTGATATAGATCCTTATTCTTGTAAGGATATTTCTGGAGAATTGGGTAGGCATGGCGCTTTGTTAGAAGCCAACCTTGTCTTGTAAATCGGTATAAACGTAGTACTAGGTACTTACGTGTTCGGATAGTCTGACGACCGAATTTACTGCCAACATATCTGGGGATTGTTGGACAAAATGACCCATAGCGTCACTATTTGCACAGATCATTGTGTTGTTGTAGCAAATTAACTATGTGACAAGGAAATTGCACTCTCATCATTTGTGATTAGATCACCATAGATATATATAAATGAAGAGAGGTCCCTATGATTAGTTCCTGGACTGAGAATGATATGAGACAGTATCATCCCCGAAGGATTAATCATTAAATATCCCTAGCCGGAGTATTATCGAGACTGGACATCGATAATGCGGAATAGGCTAGTATTGCACTTGTGTGCGTTGTGAGGGCACAACGGCATAGTTCTCATATATATAAGTGTTGGAGACTTATGCAAGTGCGATAGGAGGTCGTGTTTCACCGATGGTACGGGAAACAGCTTCGCTCTGGATAGACCCTTCGGAATCCCATTGGTATTATGACTATGTGTCTATGGGAGGCCGAAATCAAGGTAGGTGTGTATAGTCTTAACCTGAGACTTACATCGCTAATACTTACGATAATCGATAGACTTTGGTCTTGGTGGTACAGGGCTTTAACCGGTTCTGTGTACACCACTTCCGGGTTTATCAGAGAGTCGTAGTGTATTGGGTGTGATGTCAAGACGGAAGTATCACTTCAGTCATATTGGAGATGATGTCACGCTGGATACGGTATTAGTGCTCTTAAGTGCTGCGCGGCCATCGGGATATTATGACAAGGTCATGTATATCCGATATAGAGACTAGTTACCAGACATCCGACATGTGCTTCGTACGGGGCAGACACTTATCCAGCTCCAGGCCTAGCACGTGACTATCTGATACTGGGCCGATATGCACAATACAATCGTATACTACGCTTGATAAAGATCTTAATATTCTTATGAGAATATTTCCGGAGAATTGGGAAGACTTGGTGCTTTGCTAGGAGTCGACCTTGTCTCGTAAATCGGTAGAACGTAGTACTTGGTACGTACGTGATTCGGATACACCAACGACCGTATTTACTGCCAACATATCCGGGGATCTCATGGGTCGCTTCCCAAAGATTCACCGATGACGTATGACTCGCACTTATATTAATCTGGGATTAATATGATGAGAGAGAGAATTAATCTGGGATTAATTTCGGAGACACTTTATCTAGGATAAAATATCAATTGAAGAGAGAGAAACATTGATTTGGAATTAATCGAGGAATTAATATATTTGATATATTAAACGAAATTAGATTTCGACGCGGAATTAAAATTAGATTTTAATTCGGGCGAGCGAATTAATTTAGAATTAATTCGTTAGCGACGTGAATAGTGATTTCGCTAGGCGTAATTATTTAGTTCTCGTCGCGACGGAAATTCGTTAATTCGGAATTAGCGAAATGAGCCCGAAAGTCTTTGCGGACACATTCGTATTTTGAAACGAGTAGGATCCGCAAATCACATCGCGATATCTCATTACTTGACACGAATAGATGATGGATGTATCTAGTCACCTTTATGGGATGATATATTGACTCTATTCTCAAAGTAAGATGATGATGCCATTTAATGAATTTTTGGAGGGAAAAAGCTTTTCACGTTTTTTGAAGAGTTTTTATCTTAAAAATTCATTTTGGTATTAGATACATCATTATTGCTTTTCTTTTCTTGACTTACGTTTTTGAAACAAATAAAATAACAAAAGAAATTGAAAAGCAACTCTCTCCTCTTCTTCTCCTCTCTTCTCTCACGCCATTTTTCTTCTTTTCTTTACTGGTTTGACCGTGAGTTTTGAAGCAAAATGGAGGGAAGCAAGTGTGTTTTGTGGCAAAACAAGAGTGCTAGCACACTCCGGGATCATGCCAAGGTGATAAGGGAAGTATACCCATGAGCAAGGAACGTTTTGATGAAGCTTGGAGCTCGTTTTTCTTGTTCAAAATGGCGCAAAACAGAAGCCAAATCTGTAGCAGTGGGCGCACATTGCAGTGAGGCAGTGAGCAGTTTTTGGCGTCTTCGTGGCCTCCGCGTCTCTCAACCGCTCGATGTAAGTATTCCGCACTTCTGTCGTTGTATTCGCTTATGATTCATGCTTGAGTTTTGATCTTGGGACCTATAGAAACTCCAACAATGGCATCAAGAGCTTAGGTTAAAAGCATGAAAAATGTTAGGGCTAAAATTTGGGCAAACTTGAATTTGAGCATGATAAATTAAATTGGATGGATTTGTATGCTTAATTGTGTTTGAATTGAAGATTGATTAGGTCAATTTGAAGAAAATATGATTGGATCATTTTTTCCCCAAATTTCCACCTTGGCCGAATTTGATACATGATTTTAATGTCTTGGGATTTTTGATTTTTGACAATTTGAAGTGTTGGAAATCATTCGGGATGATGATTTAACGTCGATTGCGGAATCAATTGGATTGAATTCGATTTGGACGAAAAATCCCCAAATTGCCAAGTATGTCATGAAACTTTAAATTGGTAAAATTGATTTGAGCATGCAATTATGAAATTGGATAATTAAGTATGCTTAATACATGTTTAATTGATGATTGGTTGGATCAATTTGATTAAATATTGTTTGGACCACAATTTTCCCCAATTTTGAAAGTATGTCATGAAACTTGAAATTGGATAAAATTGATTTGAGCATGCAATTATGAAATTGGATGATTAAGTATGCTTAATACATGTTTAATTGATGATTGGGTGGATCAATTTGATTAAATATTGTTTGGAACAAATTTCCCCAATTTTGAAGTATGTCATGAAACTTGAAATTGGATAAAATTGATTTGAGCATGCAATTATGAAATTGGATGATTAAGTATGCTTAATACATGTTTAATTGTTGATTGGTTGGATCAATTTGATTAAATATTGTTTGGAACAAATTTCCCCAATTTTGATGTGTTGGCCGAGAGTTTATGCCCCTTTGTGTTCTTGGTGAATTTTGATTTTTTGAAACATTGATGTGTTGAAAATCATTAGGGCATATTGATTTAATGTCGAATTGTTTTTAATTGGATTGAAACAAATCGGACATGTAATTAACCTCATTGCCGAGAACAAAGTGAGCATGTAATGGGTTTGATTTTAATCAAAATGTGTTGGACATATGATGATGATAATTGAGTATGATTAATTGGACTAATTTAGTGTTTTGGAATGTTGATTTAGTTGATTAATCATGTAATGCACTTTAAGTAATTAAATTGCTAAATTGGATTTATGTAATTTAATTATTTGAGGCCTTAAATTGGATTTGGGCTTCTAATGTTGTAATTGGGCCTATTGGGCTTGATTTTATCAAGTTGGGTTTAGGCCAAATGGATTGGATCCAATTGGGCCCAAAACCTTAACCATAAAGCCCAAATGCAACTAATGGACCTTTGTAATTTAATTGGGCCTAATGGGCCAAAATTAATTTACAGGCTTATGGGGTAAATCCCGGATTGGACTTTGGTTGCGGGTTTGACCCGAGTGACCAAAAGACCACGCCTTAAGAATTAATTAAAAGCCCATTAGACTTTAATTAAATTAATATTGGATTTAATCGGGCTTTGAGACCCGTAGCGATTAAATTTGGAATTTAAGTCGAAAAGGGTTTATAATTAAAGTGTGTTATTTAATTTGGAATTAAATAGTGAATTAAAATTAAATACAAATTAAATTGGATTTAATTGTGTAGTTTAATTTAATTCTAGAATTTGTACTTTAAGTACTTATCCGCAAAAACGAGTTTGACTCGAACACAAATCAAATCGTTGTTTGAACATTGGATGATCACATGGTTGTGATGCATGAATAATGTTATCGGATGGATATTAGTTGGGTGGGGGAATTTTAGAATTGTTGTAATAATTCGATTTATTAAATTGGACCTGCGTGTCCAGCCTTATCACCTTCATTCTC
>SKCR01013416.1:0-11916 GCA_019454045.1 Zanthoxylum bungeanum
TTGCTAAATGCGCCGTGCCACGTGACCATCACATACAATCAGCTAACATGCGCCGTGCCACGTGTCATCATCATATGCTGCCGACACTCAGACTTGACACGTGTCGCCTCGTCATCAGCCACATCATCGGTCAACAAGTCAACCTTGCCACGTGTCGTGCCACATCATCGTCCACGTCAGCAGGTCAACCGAGTCAACTTGCCACGTCAGCCTCAGCCAATCAGAACTTGACACGTGTCGCCACGTGTCGCAACCTATTGTGCCAACAGTGAATAGTCAGCCGCCTTGCCACGTCAGCGCCATGTCATCGCCACGTCAGCATGATGTCATCAATGACGTCATCACAATAATTGAGAATTAGCCGCCTTGACACGTGTCACATGTACAGTCAGCCGTCTTGCTACGTGTCGCCTTCTCATTGTGCCACGTCGACGAATCCAGCGTCGCGATGCTGAGCTCCTTGGCGTCGCGACGCGCGAACAGTGCGCGAACAGTGAAAAATTTTACTATAAATAGAGCGCGAATTTTCAGTTTTTAGTACACATTTCCTCTCCCAAATCCTATGTAATTATGGAGTTTTTCTCTCTCTAAATTTCTTTTAATTTAGTTTTGTAAATTTTAATTACGTTCTGTAATAATAATAATTTACTTTCTTTATTTTACAGTTTTTACTATTCACTATGCGGAGGTAACTTCCTTATGCTAGGGTGAAAGGTAATTATTTTACTATTGCTATTTAGATTAATCTCCCTTAAAAATAATATATTTACTATTTAAAATTCTGATTAATAAAGGAATACCGCTATATTGGTCGGTTGGTAAATTTATTTTGGTACCGCCTTTATGGCTGGATTATGGACAAATATTACCACCTATATGGCTGGTTGGACTTAATTTGACATAATCAGGATACCGCCAGATTGGTCGGTTGGAAAAATATTATCACAAGTTTATATATTATTTTATGGGAGATATCTAAATTAGTAGTAGTAAAAGTAATTCCTTTTGCCTTAGCATTTTTATTTCATTTGTAATTTACTTTTTAGCATTTTAACTCACCGCAATTACTTTTCCGCATTTTCATTTTATGTCTTTTAAGTTTTTACTAGCCCTAGCTATGTGTCATAACTAAGTTAGTAATCTAGGGTTGTGATGAAATCCAATATCACCGGTTTATAAGGGTTAAATTATAATTTGGGTAATATAAAGATTTATTTATTGAGTCTTAATCTTAATGCTTTTTATTAACTGGCCACTAATAAAATTGATAAGGTAAACTTAAAATGAACTAGACATAGGGATTTTAAGTTTAAGACCTCAGACTCAATAACCCACGATCTTCTTTAAGGATAGATAACCCTTTAATAGATTTCCTTACAGGATAGGAATATACCTGTCGGGCGGGGGTAGCCATAATTGGAACTTAATCTTAATGAATCCAGATAATTTGGTTGACATAGACATATGGTTCAATTAGGTTAAATTGGATATTTGTAATTGACCATCGGAAGAGGCTTTTACATATTTAGTGTTCCAGGTTAATAAATCAATATTTTACCCAATTATAAGATAACCACTTCATCTTTAAATAATATTGGAATAAATCACAACCCTAGATAGTTTTTAATATTGAATTTTCTTAAATCAACCTTAAACAATTTCATTTACTTATTTTTAAATTTAGAATCGTCACCTTTTCAAATCAATCAAGCAACCTGTTAGATATTAGTAATCATTGACCTTATAAAAATTAATAGATAAGATTTTAAGTCCTCGTGGGATCGATACTTTTTATACTACTTGAACGATACGTACGCTTGCATTATACGTGTGTGTTTACACCGGTCAGTAGTTGACCTCACTTTATCTCAATTCTTTGTCGCTTGTGAGATTCAAATTTTTTTTTTTAAAATTATCATATCCATTCCTTAGACCAGGTGAAGGTCAATAGAACCACGGTAGACTAGGCCCAAAGAAGTGTCCATAAACCTATTGTCTACTGAACCTGATGGAGGTGAATAAGAGTCCACTCTACTGGATCTGATTAGAATCTATGAGGCTCGGGTGGACTGTACCTAATGAAGGTTCAAGAAAGTCTTCGTTCTATTATACATGATGAATTTCTATGAGAATAATCACTCTACTAGACATGATGATTGATTTCCTATGTAGTCTGAAGTTAATGGTATCCATACATTTCATATTGAGAATAGATGAAAATCATTTCATGTCGACTGGATAAGAAAACAAACCTTTCTGGAGGAGATGAAAAAATTTTCATTTTAGACTAGAGGAGATGGAAATCCTTCCACATCCTCTGAATGGGATTACAATCCTATTAGCATCGCCTGAAGCAGATGACACACCTTTCATGTCGTATGAAGAAGATTGAGATTTATCCCTGTCGTCCGAAGAAGATAAAGGTAGAGTGAGCGGGAGCAGACTACCCACCGGTGTGGTGGGTGCCGGGGGCACTCCGACGCCCAAGTCAGTGGTATGAAATGAGCAGTAAACAAGTAAAATGTGAAAGCAAGGGTTTGATGTTACCTTGACCTCTCTGGGTGGCCGTGAGGGCTGGTGGTGGTGGTAAGTGTAGGGCGGGGTAAGTGTATAAGGGGATGAGAGCTATGAGAAAGCTAGTGTCAGAGGGCAGAAGCTTGTAAGAGAGAAGTCTCCCTCCTGCCCTTGTTTCTTGAATTGCGTTGCTATTTATAAATGAAAATGATCGTCTTTGGCAGCTGGCATAAGTCCCACAACGTGCCCAGACATTTGATAAAAGTTTGAGCATGTGAGAATATGCCTTGTGTTAGGCAAAGTGGGGAAAAGTGGTTGATATAATTAAGAGGTTTTGTCCTTAAGCTTATGGCTCAATTGTAATCCAATAATACAGAATTCTTTGGGCCTGGTCTTTACTTTCGGGCCTTGTATATTGTTGGGTTTAAGGTGAAAGACGATTTTACCCTTGGGTCCAAATTTGGCCCGTACAATTATGAATTTTATAGTTTTCAACACTTCAAATATAATATCTTTGAACCATTCAAAAAATTCTATTTACGTTTCATCAGAGACATAATGAAAGTCTTTGAATAATTCAAGACGTTCAACATGTTCTCTACTAGAAACATGTAACTAAGTCATGACAAATCATTATCTAAGTTACGGAGCATAGAAAAACTATCAAAGGCAATTATTAATTCATCAAACTACACACATCCAATGTATTACTTTAATAAATTGGTGGTCCAATGACGATCATTGGTTAAATGAGATTTAATCACAACCTGAATACAATATTCATTAAATAGATAAGGATATGTGGTGTGATCTCGTATCAGACCATCCTTTACCATACGGAACAAGCATCTAATGCTTTTATGATAAAATCTCATAAAGCACAGTTCTAAGTTATTTATTTTACCGAATATTTTTCTTAATGTTTATCTTTAATCAATGACATTACTAGTCATATTTAAAATATGTAACAACTGTTTATACAGAACAAGTAACTATCCAATAGTCACAAGTTCTGATATCAAATATCAAAACAATTATTAAACATTATTTTAGTTAACTAGACAGAAGATTCGATATCCAATACCTACATTTGTCGTATTTCGAGAATCGATATTCTCTACACACAACTGTACATATCTCATTTCTTAAGCTTTATAATTTGCGTTCAATTATTCACAACGATTGTAAATGATTGATTTGCAAATTGTGTCAGACACATGACTTCTAAAAGTCACTAAAAGCCAAGAAACGTCATTAAAAGATAAACAAATACTAAATGGGTTTTCTTAATGCCAGTCAAGAATCTCAAGACATGAACTGTTCAAGTCAATTCTTACTGCATAAGAAACAATTCTAACTAGAAAAATATCCTAAAGCAGATATCTATTTAGTTTACCTAATCGCGACTTAGAAACTAAGTCACAAACCATCTTGATTTTCAAGAAAATCGAAACAACAGTTCCTGATGGTTTCAACTAATCTAACAATATCTAAGTCTACTGTCTTTCTAGAACTTATTCTAGAACTACGCAACCATAAGTAAAGTTAGAAAACCTATATATTCAGGTAATATACTATGCAGTGGATAAGAAGCATAAATCTATAAACTATATAGATAAAAGGAAAATGAAAGTAGTAAATTCCATAAAATTACGCATCACTTGAGTTATGGATTTTTAACCCAGCAGTGTCTCCCACTACTTTACGTAACACCGTAATCCCCAACGGACAACGGGAATTCAATAATTAAATCGAATTCCATAGTGAGAGTAGGATCCCATGAATATATTTCGACTCACAGCTTTGGCACGTTCTCGCATACGTATATTCATTAGGTAGACAACTCATTGTCAATCACTCACCAGTGACTCCTGATTTTGGTCCTGACCGTTTCTCACTGTGACAGCTTTGGCACGTTCACAGGGAGGCGTATCAAGGCTACACTTTTCAATGACAAACTCAAGCTACCGGTGTAGTCCTGACAGCTTTGGCACGTTCAGGATTTCCACTTTCACTTGAATTTGTCTCTTATCATATAAGTTCTACCGGCGCAAATGAACTACCATCAACCATAACTGCACATCTTTGGCACGATACAGCTATAGCATTAGGAAATCATTTTCATCCGTATTGACAAGGCGGACCAAGGAACATGTATCCAATACACGTTACTTTACAACCATATTAAAACATGAGGATTTTCCCACGGAAGCCACACTCTACATCCAATGCAGAAATTTTAATCTAAATCATTTTCTAAACATTCCAATTCTACCTATAGAAAATATAACTTAATTTAACAATTAAATTTCCGTTACACATTCGTTAGCGTAGAACCGAATAGTTAAGAAACATATCTAGATTCCTAGCATGTGCGAACATTAAAATTGGATTAAATATCATATATCAAGCATGAAAAATGTAATGGATGAAGCATCAGACCCGCTCTGATACCATTTTTGTTGGGGTTTTGGGGTCGGGGTGCGGCGAAAGCGCGGGTCCGGGCGATATCGTAATTTAAAGCCATTCCATATGTTCCTATCATAATCCACCATTTGTTATAACAATTATAATAAATGGATAAGGTTGGAAAAATTGATTATTTAATTATTTAACTATTAAATAATTAAACAAATAATTTACACAAATATATGTATTTTATTTACATTAAATAATAAATACATATATTTATGGCATATGTCAAAATCTCATTTGACAAATAATTAATGTGTATCTAATCAAATTATGTATCAAATACAAATACACAATAATTATTAACGGACAAAATCTCCTAATTGCATGTGTTGTCGTTTAACGATTAAACGATCCGAATTAACCCATTTAATCCGATGAAGTATTATGAATAATCTGTATTATTCATATCGAGTTGCCCAAGTGCTCAACGAGTACACATCATATTGTGGGACTCTCTAAGTTTAGGTTTATCCGTCACGAAATCCAATTTCGTGTCCATAATTCACCCACTCATGAATTATGACGACCACGGATAATCTCGCTAAACTATGCAAGTCGAGGTCATAACATACGTATAATCCATCCGTCACAGGCCATCCGTATTATACCTGAGATATAGATGAGAACGTCAAATCCGTTCGGTATAATACAGTCGACTTTCAATTTACGATCTCTAAATAACACCCGGAACTGATTTCCGATGTTATACCACGGCCATGGATTTACTAGATCGTAAACACGTGAGGATGCCTATACCCTGTACACAGGACTGACGGATCCTATCTTGATACGCACTGGCTATCATGAGCATCAGTCCACACCCAACGAACAGGCGGAGGTCTGATCATGAATAGATCGTTGACGTGACTGCCATCAAAGTGTGGAGGATAACTCATATATCCCACTGTGGTATCTCAAGTCGAAGGACCACTATGCTCGCTCAACTCGAGAAGGTTCCTATTGACGTTGGTGTACCATCTATTAGGAAACCTTCAGTGAGTCGTTCAGTGTCTTATTAAATAAACACCTACATGTCTATACGAGTCTCCCGAGACTCATGATTCACTGGGATAAACCATCGGACCAAGGCCCGATATACGACATGTACTGGTCTCAACGGATTTTACTAACCGACCCGTGTTAGTAAATCTTGACCAGGAACTTTATTTAAGGATATACAACTAATAGTGCGCTTCCCAATGTCAATTACAAATTACGTTGTAACTGCGCACTATATTGTAAATCCTAGGGTCTTTGTCTAATATACACGTATCACTGAACCATATTCAGTTTCGATATAATCGTAATCAGATTAGATCGAATAAGTGTATAAAAGACAAGGGTGCTACCACTAAAATTAGTAATGTTATGGAAAAACGAACTGCTCGTATTGATGAATCGGACATAAATACGATCCGGATTGGCACTCGGAGCACCAACCCTAACACAAAGATGCTGTTGTTAATGTGAATTTAAATAAAAATGAGTTACAGGTTTTGTTTTAAATATACTTGTTACACAATAATTTAAATGAGAAGTTACAAGAATTTAAATTGAGAGTTGTTACAAATTTTAAATTAAGAGAGTTACAAATTTGATTTATATTTAAAAAAAAAGTTATAGTAACTAAAATATTTCTCATTAATATTAAGATCAATTTTTTTTTGTTTTAACTTAATCATCAAATATTTTTGTATTATTTCTTTTACAAAATATTTGAAGTTTGATTCTTTAATTTTCGGTTCGTAAACGTTTCTCTTTAATTTGGAATTTAAAGTATACATTACTTCCAACGTTTAGAAAATTCATGATCAAAACTGTCAATATATATATATATATATATATGGTGCTTTTCTTATGAAAAAAGCAGTGAAAAAAAAAAAAAAGAAAAGGATTTGAGAGAAATTTTGTCAAGAAAGTATTTTTGCTAGAGCCGATAAGGGAAATTTTTAATAGAGCCGAGAGCTATTTTAGTCAAGTTTGAGAGCAGTTTTGTTAAGAAAGAAAAATCAAAATAAGAACTCTCTGCTGATTCTTCTTTTCTCCCAACTATTCTTCTGGCATTTTATTTTTTTGATACCGAGCACAATTGTTTTATTTTTGGGTGTGAGTATACCAATCGGTTTTGTGCAAAATCGATTGAGACAATGTTTTTCTGGGCTTGTTTTATCCTGGGGACGGCGGGGCTGAAATACTGTAAGCACAAATTCTGGGCAGAGCCGCGAAACGTCTTAAAGAGAGCGACATAGTCCGCGACTCAACCCAGATCCACTTTTTGTATCATTAGTGAACGGTAATATCGATTTTATTTGTGCAAATTGTTCTAATAATTTTAAGACATTATCAATCTGCCATGTTTATTTATGTTAAATTCGTTACTATTCTTATGGTACAATTATACATTAAATATGCTTGAAAGGGATTTTAAAATTCACAGCTAGGGTTTCGAATTGGATAGAAATTAATTTTTTTTTTTTTTTTTTAAAAAAAAAAAAAATTCTTCCATTGAAAACGACTTATGGGAACAAAAAAATAGCAGTTTTTTTTTATAGAAAGCAAGACTCTTTTAGGTGGATGCTGAGAAGCAAAAAAAAAAAAAACTGCTTTTTCTTACTACTTCTAGTGGCTTTCTCTTTTGTTTTGTATATTGTCTGAATTTTGTTCATATGAGTTTGGTTGTTTTAAATATGTTTCTAATGTTTCTTCTGATAAATTTACTAGTAATCTGAATCAAGTCCCCAAGGGGTGTGGCTTGGTGGTGTAGGGTCCAGGATCTCTCCTTGAGGTTCTGGGTTCGAATCCAGGGGGTGCACTTCTTGTAAGAGTCTGGGACAGCCGGTGGTTTTACCTGCGCCGCGGCCCAGAATGAGTGGTTTGGTGGCGGGGTTTCCATCGTTTCCAAAAAAAAAAAAAAAAAAAAAAAAAAAGTAATCTGAATCAAATGGTGATCGAATGACTAAATTTCATGTTTCAGTATGCTTTTTATTCATTAATGGTTTTGAAATGCTTAATTTAAAACTCCAAATGGAAAGTGTTTATATAGTTGTGTGACAGTTAAATCTTTACATTCTATCCCAGGTTTTGTTTTTATTTGCTGTCAGTTTATTTCTTGACTGTGTGACACTTTTGTGGGCATCGCATTTTTACTTATCAGAACTACTGCTAGTTGTGGAACTTTGCAATAATGGGTTTTGTGTAAACTACACCAGATTGAAGATATTTGCATGAAAAGAAAGAAAATAAATAAATAAATAAATTTCTAAACTAAGAGATATGGAGTTAAATATAAAATATTTTGAAATTTAAATAGAATGCATACACTTCAAAATAAATTTCAAGAAGCTCTAAGAAAATGTTTAAATACATTTATAATAATAAGTACGTGTAGTGGCTGCACTTGTACTTGTTGCTTAATTGTTTTGTATCATTTCATGTCATTTTTTTTTATCTGAATCATATCTTGTTGACTGATTTGATATTATTTCATTTGTACTATGAAGATCTATAATGGATTTTTTCCTTCCTTTGATTGCAATCTATTTATTGAGTTCTTAGTTCAGTGTATCAAGCTGAAAAAATTTTGATGGTTAAATGAACATAATGATCGCTTATCATTTATGGGTTGCAAAATCTTCTTAAAAAATGGTCAGTTTGTTTTTTTGTTGCTCCTGATATCCTGCAGTTCTGTGTGAAATTTGCTATATTTCTTTAGACAGACAGAATTTCACTCTGATGTGAGTTTCATATTGTCATGTGGATTTTAGATTGGTAAGTAGAAAGAAATTAGAGCATGCCATTTATGATTAATTGCAGCTTTAATTATACATATATTTTACCTCAAACTTTGTGGCTTAATTCATATTTGAAAAACAATTATGGTTTTGTTCAGCATGAGCTAGTATTGAAATATTTGTGATTTTCTTTTGCTTAAACAATATGGTGTTGATTTATCGTGATTCATTAGAAAATACCTCATTGCATATTTGAAAAACAGTTGAAAAGCTTATAGGTTAAATTTAAGAACCATAATCACCAAAACTGAAATAACCCGAACGAACACAAACCTCTCTCAAGAAGTGACAATAGCTAGTTCAAATGCTACAACTGTGGCAGACCAGGGCACCTTGCCCGGAACTGCCGGTTAAAGAGTTCTGCTTCAAAAGCAAACCTTACTAAAGACCAACTTGTTACTACGATCTTTGAGATCAACATGTTTGGTGGATTCGAGGGATGGTGGGTACTTTCCGTCATGTCTAATATGATTATGCTCGGTTCGAGTTCTATGTACAAGCTGTAAATAAGATAATGTCTTGAGTGGTTTCCCAAACCACTATAGCAGCTGAAATTGGTGATATGAAATTTTAAATTTTATGAATTATGGAAGGTTTGAGAACCTAGAGCTTTGAGTATAAGATTAATAGAAACATATAAATTTTATGATTTATATGAATATATTTTCTATGAAAATTTCTTTGATATTAAGAAATAGTGGGGGTTCGACCTCCAATGATAAATTGGAAAAGTGGGGGTTCTATCTCTAATATTCTACTCATGTTATTAAAGTGATTGAAAGTGACAAATACATTTGTTATAATGTTTGAAAACATGTGAAGTGTTTATATATGTTTATTTTTCTATATGCATGTTGTTAATTCTGTTGAATTCTATGTTGTCTTCTAATAATAAACTTTCATGTACTCATTATAACTCTAGTGTAAAGTTGTTCAAGAACATTGGTGACAGTGTTAGATAATCTGAGTATGCGAACAACATTGGTAACTGACGTTATATTTTGATTACACTATACCTGACATTGCATATGTCGTATGATTACAATGTATATTTATTAGTAGACTTGGTATGAGCATTGACATGCTATTGAGAAGGTTATAAGGTACATGAAAAAGACCATGAACCTAGAATTACATTATCAGAGGTTTTCCGCTGTCCTTGAAGGATATATCGATGTTAATTGGAACACCCTTTCGGATGATTCCAAGGCTACCAAGGGATATATTTCCTTGAGTATGAGATGATACCACTAGCATCAGCTTGTGAATAAGCAACTTGATTATAAAGCTTGCTATTAGATATCCCTTTATAGGAGAGACTTATACCAGTTGTCTTGATCCATTGTAATAGTACCGGGCTATTACAAATATTCAGAACTGTTATTATAACAGTAAGAGATTGTAGATACACAGTACAGTTAGAGAATACCTCTCTTTTGGAGCTGTAAGAATGGATCATGTACAGACTGATGATAATTTAGCTGATCCTTTGATAAAAGGACTAGCAAGAGAGAAGGTATCCAATACTTAGAAAAGAATGAGACTATTGTCATTAGACAGTCACTTATGATGGTAACCCGACCTAATGACTGGAGATCCCAAGAAATAGGTTCAATGGGTAATAACAAGTCATGAAGTGATGATGAATCATGCTATTATTTTTATTTGTGAGTTTCATTCTAAGAGCATGATATCCTGAAGCGATAGAAGGATGAGTTATTTAACTCTTAATGTGTTCTATACTCTATGTAGAGTGGAGTACCTAGCTACATGAGTACTCATGATAGACACACCTACGTTAATGTAGAAGAGTGACCGCTTCTTATGAAACTTTTGGCAAAAGTTTCTAGAGCATTCACTATACTGGGTAATACAGTACGGCCGTAATGCTCGGGCTTTTGACTACACCCTGAAAGGTTTGTGTGTGTGACGTTGTCAGAGATAGAGTTCAAAACTACGAGTTACTCTAGTATAATCTGAATCGTCAACACTATGTAAAAGTTCAAGTCGAAAGACACTTTTATTTATGCACGACCTTATATTATATTGCTCGATGAAAATATTTTATTAAAATTCAAGTGGGGGATTGTTGTTAATGTGAATTTAAATAAAAAGGAGTTACAGGTTTTCTTTTAAATATAGTTGTTACACAAGAATTTAAATGAGAAGTTACAAGAATTTAAATTGAGAGTAGTTACAAATTTTAAATTAAGAGAGTTACAAATTTGATTTATATTTAAAAAAAAAGTTATAGTAACTAAAATATTTCTCATTAATATTAAGATCAGTTTTTTTTTGTTTTAACTTAATCATCAAATATTTTTGTATTATTTCTTTTACAAAATATTTGAAGTTTGATTCTTTAATTTTCGGTTCGTAAACGTTTCTCTTTAATTTGGAATTTAAAGTATACATTACTTCCAACGTTTAGAAAATTCATGATCAAAACTGTCAATATATATATATATATATATATATATATATGGTGCTTTCCTTATGAAAAAATAGTAGTGAAAAAAAAAAGGATTTGAGAGAAATTTTGTCAAGAAAGTGTTTTTTGCTAGAGCCGAGAAGGGAAATTTTTTAATAGAGCCGATAGCTATTTTAGTCAAATTTGAGAGCAGTTTTGTTAAGAAAGAAAAATCAAAATAAGAACTCTCTGCTGATTCTTCTTTTCTCCTAACTATTCTTCTGGCATTTTATTTTTCTGATACCGAGCACAATTGTTTTATTTTTGGGTGTGAGTATACCAATCGGTTTTGTGCAAAATCGATTGAGACAGTGTTTTTCTGGGCTTGTTTTATCCTGGGGAAAGCGGGGCTGAAATACTGCAAGCACAAATTCTGGACAGAGCCGCGAAACGTCTTAAAGAGAGGCAATTCACCATCTTTAATTGTATTTGGCTTTGTTCAGAAAATCTGCAAATGGCTGACTCAGTTGTTGCTAGCTGTGGCGGCCTACCTTCACTCCAACCATTTCCTTCACAGAGATCTTAAGGTATACCTATAACTATCATTATAATTTTAAATTATGAATACCATTTTTTTGATGTAATCTTGTTCGATTACAGTGTTCCAACATATTTCTTATGAAGGAGAATGACATCCGTCTAGGTATGAAGGAAACGAATTGTTCG
>SKCR01013417.1:0-11676 GCA_019454045.1 Zanthoxylum bungeanum
CGAATAACCATGCGGCCTCGGCGGAACGAATCCAGCCTCGATCCGATGGTACACTGAGGCCTCGGTGGAACAAATCTAGCCCCGAGCCGAATAAACCATAAGGGTCTCGACGGAACGAATCCAGCCCCGAGCCGAATAAACCATAAGGCCTCAGCGGAACAAATCCAGCCCCGAGCTGATGGTGCAATGAGGCCTCGGTGGAACAAATCCAACCCCGAGTCGAACAAACCATAAGGCCTCGACGGAACGAATCCAGCCCCGAGCCGAATAAACATGCGGCCTCGGCGGAACGAATCCAACCCCGAGCCAAATAATAACTAAGACTTACACAAAAGGGAAGAAAATCAACCTTCGAGGCTCTGCTAACTCTGGCGCGGGCGTCCCCTTGCCAGACCAACGAAAAACAAAAACAAAGATTAGAATAAAGTAAAGCTGGTAAAAGGTGGGGGTGACTTAGCACATACCCCAAACGGAAAAATTTCACAAATGCAAATAAAAACTCAAATCCCCCGAGACAGCGTTCTGCCCGAGGTCTCCAAAACATAATTTTCAAACCTTATAATTCAGTGTCCCGGTTAGCCGAGATATGGATCGGTGAGCGACCGAGACCCTAAGGGCAAAAGACATCCTCATGCTGGGCGGCTCTGGAGCCTGCATACGCCACGAGGGCAAAGACTTTCCAGTGCCATGCTTCTCATGATCCAAGCGGTCAAGCTAAACCTACGCGAACAAACTCCCCGCAGTCGCCTCCCCTAAACCGGTTAGGCAGATTGCTTCATGGGGGAACTCTCTCCCTGCGGTCGCCATCCCGGGGTGATACTGCTGACACGGTTAGGCAGATTACTGTAGGGGTTTTAGGGGCTGAATCCGGTAACGCAGCGGAAGCGGCGGAAGATCGTATCTTCCGATTTCAAAACTTTTTCTCGGATCAATTAAATAAACATATTTATTTAATTATCCAATAATCAAATTATGAAATAAAATTCAAATAAATCATATTTAAGTGAATTTACCGAATTGCCCTTACACTTGGTATTTTGTCCATTTTAGTCTGAAATTGATCTAATCAATTTTGAATGATTCTAAATCATTTCTAAGATGAACTTAGCATGTTCAAAACATCAAAACACCAAAAGCAACCAAATCCCCAAATTTCCAACTCTTGGCCGAATGCACCACTTTGGTGCCAAAGTGTGCACTTTGTCATTTCATGCATCAAAACACATCAAGATGTAATCCAATGAACATGAAACTTTATATGCATCATATAAACATCCAAATGCACAACATGTATGAAAATCCCCAAATTTGGATTGGTCATGAACCCTAATTTTTCAATTCTTCAAATTGGACAAATTAGACAAATTGGTTAAATCAATTACTTTAATCATGTTTCTTCCATCCAATCAAAGTCTCAACACAATGAAACAACTCAAGATCAAATCTAGGTCATCTAAGAGTGGGTCAACAACTCTAGATTAGCAACAAGGTTTCCAAAACCATAAAAGAATACTTATAACTACACTAGTCACAAGCTTTCTCCATTATACATGCTCAACACTTTCACCAAACTTTTATCCATCAAAAACACAAAGAATAAAGAATATAAAAACTCAAGAACATCACAAGATGTTGCCCACAACAAGAGGAACAAATTACTCTCTAATGGAAGGTTGGAAATACTTACTATTTTCCAAGCTTTTCTTGATTTTTCTTTCTTTTCTCTCTAGCATTCTTTGCCTTCCTTTAATGGAGTTTTTGGTTAAAGTGAATTAGGTTATCAAATGAAAGTGAAATGAAAACAATTTATACTTAGGACAAAAAATGCCCTTGGCCGAAATTGTGTATACATATATACCAAATTTCATTTCAATTTCATTTAACTTTACATTTAGTCAACTTGCATAAATATCTTAATAACACTTTATTAGATATTTAATTAAGTCAACAAATGCAACTAAGAATAATATAACTCTTATATTTAAGTGTATGGCCGAAATTATAAATAAATAAAGGAAAAATATATTTTTATTTTTCAAATAATTTTGAACAAATATCTTAAGAAGTCAAAATCAAATTGACAACATTTTCCTTCAATGTAAAGTCAAACATTTACATTTATAATCATTTCCTAACTTTATCATTTGGTGATATATTATATTTTAATTATATTAATCATTTAACAATTAAATAATTAAATAATTAATTAAATACAAATATATCAAATATATGTATATATTTACTTTAAATATCTCAAAATACATATATTGATGATATATGTCAAATACCTTTATTTGACTATTTATTAATGTGTATTTAATAATATCATATATAAATACAATACACATTAATTAGGAAATGACGGTTCGGCCCGTTCGCATGTATTTTTCGTTTAACGATTAAACGATTTATAAATAATCATCATTATTCATAAATGTTGCTCTAGTGCTCTATGAGTATGTTCATTATTGAGACTCTCTAGATTCAGGTATATCCGTCACGAAATCCAATTTCATGTCCATAATCTATCCACCCGTAGATTATGACGATCACAGATAAACTAGCTGAATCATACAGGTCGAGGTCATTGCATACGTATAATCCCTCCGTCACAGGTATCCAGATAATCCCAGAGATATAGATATAAACGTCAAATCTCTATAGGTATTATCTCGTCGACATATCTATTAGCAATCTCTAAATAACACTCGGAACTTACTTCCGAAGTATACTGTGGCCACAGATTTAACAGACTGCTAAATATATATGGACTACCTATGCTCTGTACACATAACTGACGGATCCTATCTTGACGCACACAGGATATCCTGAGGATCGGTCCACACCCCACGAACAGGCGGAGGTCTGATCTAAATAGATCGGTGACGTGACTGCCATCTAAGTGTGGAGGATGTCTCATACATCCACAGTGGTATCTCAAGTCGAAGGACCACTTGCTACTCAACCCGAGAAGATTCTTATTGACGTTGGTGTACCATCCATTAAGAATCTTCGGTGAGCGTTCAGTGTTTATCCACTATAAACACCTACACGTCTATACGAGTCTCCATAGACTCATGGTTCATTGGGATAAACCATCGGACCAAGTCTCGATATATGACATGTACTGGTCTCAACGGATTTGACTAACCGACCCGTGTTAGCAAATCTTGACCAGGAACTATGTTTGATAATATTCATATAGCAGTAACACTTCCCAATGTCAATTACAAACTAACTTTGTAACTGTGTACTGCATTATATATTATCGGGCATTTGTCTAATATATACATATCACTAAACCACATTTAGTTTCAATCTAATCGTAATCAGATCGAATACGTATATAAGAACAAGAGGTGCAACCATAAATAAGTAATATTATGGAATAAAGGGATGTTCGTATTCATGAATCAGACATAAATACGGTCCGGACCAGCGAAAAACAAAAACAAAGATTAGAATAAAGTAAAGCTGGTAAAAGGTGGGGGTGATTAGCACATACCCCAAACGAAAAAATTTCACAAATGCAAATAAAAACTCAAATCCCCTGAGACAGCGTTCTGCCCGAGGTCTCCAAAACATAATTTCAAACCTTATAATTCAGTGTCCCGGTAAGCCGAGATATGGATCGATGAGCGGCCGAGACCCTAAGAGCAAAAGACATCCTCATGCTGGGCGGCTCTGGAGCCTGCATACGCCACGAGGGCAAAGACTTTCCAGTGCCATGCTTCTCATGATCCAAGCGGTCAAGCTAAACCTACGCGAACACACTCCCCGCAGTCACCTCCCCTAAACCGGTTAGGCAGATGATGCTTCATGGGGGAACTCTCTCCCTGCGGTCGCCATCCCGGGGTGATACTGCTGACACGGTTAGGCAGATTACTTCACGAGGGAACTCCCTCCCCGCGATCGTCATCCCAAGGTGATGCTGCCTACTCGGTTAGGCAGATTGCTTCACGGGGGAACTCCCTCCCCGCGGTCGCCATCCCGAGGTGTTGCTGTCGACTCGGTTAGGCAGATTGCTTCACGGGGGAACTCCCTCCTCGCGGTCGCCATCCTGAGGTGTTGCTGCCGACTCGGTTAGGCAGATTGCTTCACGAGGGAACTCCCTCCCCGCGGTCGCCATCCCGAGGTGTTTCTCGAAAATATAAGTCATGGGGTAGTTACGCTCCTGCCTCGGGAGTCTGGCACTGCCACGAGGGGTTCACGCGCTTCACATATGCACTTCATCCCTTGAAGCGATCTGGATCCACTTAAAATAAAAGGAACCAGGTCGGCGCACTTCCACCCGGAGGTTTGATAATGACATCAGTGCTTGGCGTGCCACGGGTTTGGTGCCCTTACCGATCTCAATTCATCCATTCTCATCGAGTATGTCCCCGGAATATTGAAAATAAATTTCGCATTCTTTTAACAAACTAGTAATATAGACAAGTTTCTTAAAGAAAATGAGAGTTTTATTCATATTCAAAGGACCTACTGCCATTCTTACAACTCTTTGCGGGACATTTTAAGAGAGGCTCTTAAAATGCCTTCTTCTGCTTCTTGTTTTGCAGCCCGACCATATCATCCAATCCGAGCTCCGAGAACTGCCGATGCGTATGCCGTAGTTGTAAACTTCACCGACAAGTTGGTTCTCGCATCTGGGCTTATTCAGATCCGTCTGGTCCACTCTTGCTTTCCCGACCATGCCGACAAGGTTTCCTCGCGCCGAGCCCTCCATAGGCATCCTTCAACAATGTAATTTCCCAGGATCTTGCATATCCCGAGAAAATCTGGGAGCCTAGTCGAGGTTTTCAATCTTTGCTCCTTGCGGTTCTCCCGAGTACTTCTTACCGCTTTTCTTCTCGTTCGAGGAAAACCACTGTATTAATTGAGGACTGGCCGGATGGGCGTCCCTCCTCGCCCTTGGCTGACTAGCTACCCGACCGATCTTTCAGTACATGTAACCTGCGAAACTGAAGATTGGTAGCTGAGCAGGCGCAGTACCTTCCCACATAGGAACTTGGTCAGCCGCTGCCAACGGACGTCTCTCATCCGTAATATTACATTCCATTCCACAACTCACCCTATGTAGATGGCCGTTGGCTAACCTTTTTGCATTCCATTCCACAACTCATCAAGAAAAAAACTTTTGTTGCCGACATCCCATTTTCCATACAAATCTTTTTTTTTTCCGGTTCTGATCTGCTTCTTCCCGTTCCTTCCCCATCCATCCATTCTGCTGTTGAACTATTCACCAACCTACGGTCCCTACCTTCCACCATCGTCTTACTATGAAAGTCGTTTTTCGCTCTTTCCCCACAGACGGCGCCAACTGTTGACGGTTGATTTTTGTCTCAGAGGCAATAAGGGAATACCGCTCCCGGGATAATCTTCCTTCAACAGTGAATTTATTTGGTTATGGGAAACCAAAAGCAAATTTAGTGGAAGGTAAAAAAAAACACACAGATTGACAAGAGAGTTTAACGTGGTTCGACGGATTTGTTCCAGCCTACGTCCACGGGCACAAAACGGTGAGGGTTATTTTTATTTCCAGGAACTGACTCGACCGACCTATTTTGAATAAGGTCGGAATATGCCCGAGCTGTTGAAAGAGATTACAATTGATATTTTTTATTTTGTTACAAGTTACTATTCGGAACCTCTCCCAAAACATGAGGCTACCCTCCCTTTATATACTCCTCAAACTATAATACTGTTCTTCCCACTTGCAATGAAACCCACGGAATGCCTGACCAATTTGACGGGCTCTCTGCCCTAGGCCTGACCTTGCCGAAAGTAAGCCTGCAGCCTGACGGTTCTGTCATATCAACTCTGCTTTCTCCTCTGCCACACGCAACAATAATGGTGACAGCCTGGAAGGTGCCTCCGGGAGATGACATGTGTGAAGGAAAATTATTGATTCTAATCTTCTGTCGGTTGCCAAGTGGTCGGCCAAACAATTTGTCGAGCTTCCTAATATCACTTCTGCCCTGGCCCGAGCTAACGAAACTCATCACCATATTCCAGGGACTGGATGGACCTGACCTAGTTTCTTGACCTAATGTGGTCGGCTGAAGCTCTGATGTGGTCGGCTTCTGGGAACTGTATGAATTCATATACTCTGGTCGGCCAAATCCGAGAGATTGTGTCCAGACTCTCTACCGGGTCGAGGAGTGGCTAATATTTTCTGAACACCAGTCCCTTTTGGAAAAGGAGAAATTATATCTCTACCCCTTGGTCGCGCTGTTCAATGTACTCATCGAAATACACCATCAACAAAAAGTGATTTCCATTATAATTAATTTCTAATAAAAACAAGTTCCTAATTAATTGTATAAATAATATTAATTTTTTAAGATTATATCTATTTAGTATAAAGTATAGACCTAAGTTGATTTTAACTATATTCATATCCTTATTTTATACATTTTCATTCCAATATTATTTTTTCAAACTTTGTTCATTGTTCAATGAACAATGAATATTTTCAATATTCGCATGAATAGTGAATTTTTTAAAGGATTGGATATGGTTATATATATCATTATATAAAGTAAAATGACATTGTAATTATAATTGAGTATTTGTAATTATCATTTTAACTGATAAATATGACTTATTATTGTGTATGTGTGACATGAATCAAGGCTCACATGTAAGTGGGTTCCTTGTCAATGTGCATTGTAACTAAAAAAATGTGATTGAGTAAAAAAATTATTATTATAATTGTTGATGGTGTTTTTTAGGCACTATGATATTTAAGCAGCACGGCGGGGTAGGGTAAAGGGTAATTCCCTCATTGGTCAAAATCATAAAAAAAAGACCATCATGACCGACCACATAAGTGAGGGTCGAGCACTTAAGATCGGTAACCCGACCACTTAAAGATCGGATGACCGGGCATTATCAGATCGACAGCAGCATTCTCAGTTCAAAAGACCATCGTGACCGACCTCATGAAGACCGGGAATATGGCGGGATATGCTCTCCAGAAGATAAGTTATATCCTACTTTCATGGGGAAAACTGATGAGTCAGTGTCCAAATAGGATAAAAGAAGTGAAGGTAGTTTTAATTAGGAATCCTTATGGGAAAAGGGAATAGTTTTGACTAGGAATCCTTATGGGAAAAGGAAATTGTTTCAACTAGGAAATTCTTGTACAAATAGGAATATGATTTCTTCACCATTATAAATGGAGGGTAGAAGGAGTAGATGAGTGTAGAAGGGAGGACAAGAGAAAGAGAGAGAGAACAACAACATGGGAGAAGAAAGAAAACAAAGGGAGGGCATTAAGAATCATCATCAGAATCATTACCATCAGACTTGTAAAAACAAGAAGCAGAGCTGAGAAACGTGTCTGAGTAATAAAAGTATCATCCTTTTTTGTGCCCGTGGACGTAGGTCGGACCAAGATCCGCCGAACCACGTTAAATCTCCTTGTCAATTGACGTATTTATCTGTCTTTTGCTAAGTTTGCTTTTGGTCCCCCATAACCAAACAAATTCACTATTGAGGGAGGATTGTCTCGGGAGTAATATTCCCATATTGCCCTGAGACCGAAATCCACCGTCAACAGTTGGCGCCGTCTGTGGGGAATCAACAAAAAGCGGCTCGCGTAGTAAGACGATGGCAGAAGGTGGAAATCACCTATCGTCGGGGAATCCGGCTACAGATTGGATGAAGAAGATATAAGAAAGTATAAGGAATGACAGGGAGGATAGTCAGACCCTCTTAAAACCATGATGCACCGACTGGAGAAAATGGAAGGGGGGAACCGTGAGAAGCCTGAAACCAGAGCTAATCAAAGAAGATGAGAGATAGCAGATGGAAAAAGGGTCGCCGATGTGAGTGATGACGATGAACCGATGAGGAAGGATCCCTACGGGATGAGGTCCGTAGTGGTAGAAAAAGATTTACAAACGTAGAATACGTGGGAAGAAGAATAGGGGAGACAATTACCATATTCTTCCTATGATAGCCCCCGCGACACCAGAAGGGGAAATATGAAGCATGGTGAAACTGGACGGGAAGTCTCAAGAGATGAGGAACGCCGCACCCGTGGTGACAGACACGAAGGAGGCCGCGGGAGGCGGCATAGTGACACAGATGACAGTATGAAGTCTTAGTTAAGAAAAGAAATAGCCAAGTGGGGAGTAAACCCCAAAATTGATACAGCAGATGCTCGGGACGGTGAGGTTGAATCTCCCTTCACAGAAGAAATAAGGTCGGCAAAATTCCCAAACATTTCAACATGCCATCCATGACGCCCTACAAAGGCCATTCAGATCCAAAGTCCCATATTGAAAATTCGTCCTATTAATGGAGGTCCAAGGGGTAGTAGGGGATGCCATTTGCAAGTATTCCCCCTAACCTTGGGCGGGTCTGCCATTCTGTGGTTCAGATGTCTTGCCCTGGGAAGCATCAGTAGCTTCGCTCAACTCAGATGGTCATTTTTTCGACATTTCAAAGGGGTCTGCGTCCCCAAGAAAATGGTGGGAGAATTGAGACTGATGAAGCAGGGGGATGATGAGCCCCTGAGGAATTTTATTGAAAGATACCACAATTTGGTGCTCGAGGTCGGAGCGTACGAGTCATCGGAAGCGCTAGAAAGTCTCAATAGAGGATTGAAGGTCGGGAAGTTGTGGACTCACCTGAGGATTCAAGACGTATCGGATTATGCCACTGCCCTGGAGTTGGCCAGGAAGTTTATCTTAATAGAAGAGGAGAAAAAGATTGCCCGGGGAGTAGACACCCGAAAGGCTAAGATACCCAGGTCAGATAATCAGTGGGATTCGATTAGAAATTTGAGGAGACCAATCCCGGAGCAGAAGAAACTCATACCGATACCTCTGAGTAGTCATGTTCAAAAGATAAAGTCATATGTCCAAGTCAACCGTGTCGCGGGGAGAACAGTATACACCCCCCTGAACAAACCTATGGCCCAGATAGTTCGGGAAATCCAGGATAAAGGTCTGTTGGCCGAGCCTAATTTGAAAAGGTTCCCGATTGAGGAGGGAAATAGTAGGGCATATTGTATCTACCATAACGTAAGGGGACATGCCACGAATGAGTGCAGAGACCTACGGGAGCAGGTGGAAGACTTGGTGAAAGAAGGCTATCTCAGTGTGTACATAGACCATTCGGTTTTTGAGGTCGACCAAGTTGATAGCGGAAGTCATCCGGTCGGATGCGTGGAATGCTGAGATGCAGAGAGGATGTATTAAGAAGAGCCTTGCTTGTAGTGACCCTTGTAGAGTTGCAAGAAAGGCAACGGATACCAAAAAGGTGAGTAAGACCTTTTCTGTCTTAGGTTGACATTTGATTATGCTTTCTTGTTATGGCTCACACAATGGTTTTGATATTTGTTTTACGGCTCGGGTCTGCTCTTGTACCGCCGACCGATGTTTCTTTCTGGCTCGGGTTTGCTCTTGTACCACCGAGACCGATGTTTCCTTCCGGCTCGGGTCTGCTCTTGTACCGCCGAGACCGATGTTTCCTTCCAGCTCGGGTCTGCTCTTGTACCGCCGAGACCGATGTTTCCTTCCGGCTCGGGTCTGCTCTTGTACCGCCGAGACCGATTTCTTTTCCGCTCGGGTATGCTCTTGTACCGCCGAGACCGATGTTTCTTTCCGGCACTGGTCTGCTCTTGTACAGCCGAGACCGATGTTTCTTTCCGGCTCGGGTCTGCTCTTGTACCGCCGAGACCGATGTTTCTTTCCGGCTCAGGTCTGCTCTTGTACCGTCGAGACCGATGTTTCTTTCTGGCTCGGGTCTGCTCTTGTACCGCCGAGACCGATGTTTATTCGGCTCGGGGCTGGATTTTGTTCCGCCGAGGCCGCTTGGTTATTCGACTCGGGGCTGGATTTTATTCCGCCGAGGCCTTATGGTTTATTCAGCTCGGGGTCGGGTTATGTCCCACCGAGTCGGCTTCTTTGGACTGGGGATGTAATATTCCCCCAGAGCCAAGTCTTTCTCAGCTCGGGGTCGGGTTACGTCCCACCGAGTCGGCTTCTTTGGACTGAGGATGTAAAATTCCTCAGAGCCAAGTCTTTCTCAGCTCGGGGTCGGGTTACGTCCTACCGAGTCGGCTTCTTTGGACTGGGGATGTAACATTCCCCCAGAGCCAAGTCTTTGTTTTAGCTCGGGGTCGGGTTACGTCCCACCGAGTCGGCTTATTTGGACTGGAGATGTAACATTTCCCTAGAGCCAAGTCTTTCTTTTAGCTCGGGGTCAGGTTACGTCCCACCGAGTCAGCTTCTTTGGACTGGGGATGTAATATTCCCCCAAAGCCAAGTCTTTCTCAGCTCGGGGTCGGGTTACGTCCCACCGAGTCGGCTTCTTTGGACTGGGGATTCCCCCAGAGCCAAGTCTTTCTTTCAGCTCGGGGTCGGGTTACGTCTCACCGAGTCGATCGTCATCAGCATAAGGGCAGAACATTTTTTCCACAGGTAGATATCGGGGTCCTCGTTAACTGAGCTCATGAAGATGGCAGGAATGACCAGATTTGCAGCCAAGACATTTTTCTCTGCAGTTCCTGAAGTGACCACCGACGGATTCATTGACACACCATCTTTTTTATAGTTCCCGGCATCAACTCACAAACTCGTTGTTACCGAGAACTAGGGGATAGATGTTGATGGTGTTTTTTAGGCACTATGATATTTAAGCAGCACGGCAGGGGTAAAAGGGTAAATTCTCTCCTTGGTCAAAATCATAAAAAAAAAGACCATCATGACCGACCACATAAATGAGGGTCGAGCACTTAAGATCGGTAACCCGACCACTTAAAGATCGGATGACCGGGCATTATCAGATCGACAGCAGCATTCTCAGTTCAAAAGACCATCGTGACCGACCTCATGAAGACCGGGAATATGGCGGGAAATGCTCCAGAAGATAAGTTATCCTACTTTCATGGGGAAAACTAATGAGTCAGTGTCCAAATAGGATAAAAGAAGTGAAGGTAGTTTTAATTAGGAATCCTTATGGGAAAATGGAATAGTTTTGACTAGGAATCCTTATGGGAAAAGGAAATTGTTTCAACTAGGAAATTCTTGTACAAATAGGAATATGATTTCTTCACCATTATAAATAGAAGGGTAGAGTGAGTGTAGAAGGGAGGACAAGAGAAAGAGAGAACAACAACATGGGAGAAGAAAGAAAACAAAGGGAGGGCATTAAGAATCATCATCAGAATCATTACCATCAGACTTGTAAAAAACAAGAAGTAGAGCTGAGAAGCGTGTTTGAGTAATAAAAGTATCATCCTTTTTGTGCCCGTGGACGTAGGTCGGACCAAGATCCGCCGAACCACGTTAAATCTCCTTGTCAATTGGCGTATTTATCTGTCTTTTGCTAAGTTTGCTTTTGGTCCCCCATAACCAAACAAATTCACTATTGATGGAGGATTGTCTCGGGAGTAATATTCCCATATTGCCCTGAGACCGAAATCCGCCGTCAACAATAATTAAGAAATATTTCTGAGAATTATCTATATGATTGATATTATGACTAGTTGTATGTATGAGAAGTGTTTTTTTTTTTTACAAATCAATAGAGAACAAAGTGACCGGCGTAATCACACACGTTAAACGCAAGCGCACGTATCGTTCAAGTAGTATAAAAAGATATCGATCCCACGAGGACTTATTACCTATTCTATTAATTTTATGAGGTTAAGTGATTACT
>SKCR01013418.1:0-11832 GCA_019454045.1 Zanthoxylum bungeanum
AGATCCTTTAATATGATTAATAGTGAAATTATAGAAACTTAAAATTACTTGCCATCTTTGTAACCTTCTAAATTGAGGTTCTTGTGGCAATTTATTAAAAATTAAACCTTTTACTTGAGTATTATCGGTTTCGACAACAAATTTTTTAGGTAAAAGAAATAAAGTAAATTTTCTTATTCCTCGAACAATTGCGAGTAACTCTTTTTCATTTGTTGAATAATTTATCTCAGCTTGGTTAAAAGTTCCACTTGAGTATCTACAAATTTCACCAATATCTGTTTTTAACAATGCTGCCCAATATAGATCAGAAGCATCTGTTTGAACAATTAAATTAATTTCGGCATATTCTTTTTGAATATCCCATTTTTCTATTGGATTTTCTCCATAATTTTTAGCAATTGCCTTTTTAACATCTTCTAAAGTTAAGGTTGTTTTCTAAGCAGTTTACTATTTGTCTACATTTATAGCTTAAAGCTTTAATTTTAGTTTGATCCATATTAATTCACACCACGCTGGGCTTGGCTGAACTCTAATGGTTAAATCTCTGGGGAGTTTTACGAGATGACCACAAGGTGTTTTTAGGTTGATCATATACAAAGTTTGTGCATATTGAGCAAATTGCCTGGAATATACACAGCTTGAGGCTGCTGTTGTAATTGTACATTTGCTTGGGTCTGCAAACTTTCTTGTACATCCTCGTAAGGATCTGTGAATACCCAGCCAGAACTGGTGTTCCTTGTTCACTCAGAAATCTTTTGCAAAAGAATCAAAATCTTCTGCATACAAGTCTACAGCTTCAAAAAGCTCATTATATTCATCATTGACAGATGACAACTTCACTTGAAAATTATTGACTTCTTGAAGAACATTTTGTTTAAAAGTCACAAAATCTTGTTCTATGCCATGCTGTCTTTGTTGTACTTTGAGTAGTTTACTCATGATATTGTTGATCTGGTTTGACTAATTTTTTATCCATGTTCTGGATATTGCTTAAATGATCTGCCAAAAAATTTTCAGATCCTTTAATATGATTAATAGTGAAATTATAGAACCTTAAATACTTGCCATCTTTGTAACCTTCTAAATTGAGGTTCTTGTGGCAATTTATAAAAATTAAACTTTTACTTGAGTATTATCGGTTTCGACAACAAATTTTTTAGGTAAAAGAAATAAAGTAAATTTTCTTATTCCTCGAACAATGCGAGTAACTCTTTTTCATTTATCTCAGCTTGGTTAAAAGTTCCACTTGAGTATCTACAAATTTCACCAATATCTGTTTTTAACAATGCTGCCCAATATAGATCAGAAGCATCTGTTTGAACAATTAAATTAATTTCGGCATATTCTTTTTGAATATCCCATTTTTCTATTGGATTTTCTCCATAATTTTTAGCAATTGCCTTTTTAACATCTTCTAAAGTTAAGGTTGTTTCTTCTAAGCAGTTTACTATTTGTCTACATTTATAGCTTAAAGCTTTAATTTCTAGTTTGATCCATATTAATTCATCACCACGCTGGGCTGGCTGAACTCTAAATGGTTTAAATTCTCTGGGGAGTTTTACGAGATGACCACAAGGTGTTTTTAAGGTGATCATATACAAAGTTTGTGCATATTGAGCAAATTGCTGTATAAAATCATTTCCTAAAAGTACGTCTACATCGAGATTATCATAAGCATATGCTCGCTTAACAGTTATAATTTTACTACCTAGTAAAATAGGTAAATTTTGAGTATATTTTTCTATACTGGAATTTCCAGTAATTCCTTTAATTGTCATGGACTTTTCCATTTGGTTCCATCCTTTCCATAAGAAAGATTTAATTAACGTGATCTCAGATCCAGTATCTAAGAGAGCACAAGTGGTTATATTATTTTCCATAAATCCAATTTGGATATAGACTGATAAAGGAAATTTTATTTCATTTGGCATTTATCATTTATTCTCTATTTTTAGGACAGAAAATGATTTCTCCATTATTTGCAAATTCAAAACCTTCTTTGGTTATTTTGTAATCTTCTATGGAGTCTAAAAATGAATTTCCTAAGAGAACATGATATGTTCCTCCTTCCATTTCACTATCCATATAACAGGGTATATTTAATTCTTGATTTCCAAATATAATTGGAACAACCGCAATCTGATCACATTGAAATATAGTTCCATCAAAATTTTATATTCGTATGGCTCTACAGATTCACATTGTAAATTGAAATTTTTATCTTTGGCTATATGACAATTACTTGCTCCTGTGTCAATTAATATATATGGTCCTTTGACCATTTCAATTCCATTGAAATATTCTCCATTGATTCTTAAAGTAGGTGCATGTCTTTTGACTTCTAAATAACTTGTACTTCTTCTTAATTTAGGAATAGTAAAAGTTGCATTTCTATCTTTTTTATTTATATCTAAACTTCTTCTTCTTCTTGAAACACACAAGTTCGTTGTTTTTATATTTAATGGGAATAATATTTTCACTAGAGGAATTTCCCTCTTCTAGATTTGGAACTTTACCAAATTTTATATTGTAATTGTCTGGTATATTTATTTCTTGTAAAAGGGGTTCTCTTATTTGACTAATCTCTGAACATTATAAAATCTTTCGTCAAATAAACTTATAACAATTGGACTATCAATTCCTTCCTTAAATAAGGATTTAAACAGTATTTGAATACCTGCTAGGTATACATATCTAATTTTTTCTCTTTTTCTAGGTGATAGTTTTTTCATTATTTCATTTATACTCGTTTGAGTTAACAAATTTAATTTTATATTTCCTTTAGTATGTGTAATGTCTACACTTCTTTCTAACTCTTGATATTCGTGTATGACGACTCTTTGTCTTAGGTACATGCTTCGAAGTTTCATCATTAGACTAGATGGATGTTTTAGACTTAATTCAAGCTTTTCTATTTTGCTAATTTTTTATTATCAAATGTAGCACACATCGTATATTCTTCAGAATTTTCTTCTACTTCTAGTTCATCTATACTGTCTTTATCATTTAAAATTTCTTTATCTTTATTCATTTTCGCTAGATGTATCAGAATATATCTCGTAAACTTCTGATTCTTCAGAATTTAGAAGGTTGATTTCTATTTCACTTAATTCAGATTTTATTTCTTCATAATCTTCCATTAAGATTCTAACCTTTTTCTTGTCACAGTCATAACTTAAATGACCTATTTCTCCACAATTCCAACATTCACACTTAGATTTTGGCTTTCTATCTTTTCTTTTATTTTCTTTTGATTTTTCTAAGTTTTCCTTTGTGTTATTTCTTGGTTTTCTCTTAAAATACCTTTTATGTGGTTTTGCCTTATGTTTTTTAAATCTTTTATACTTTTTTACTTTTTATGTTTGATTTTCCTTCTTTTAGAGAAATTTTTATAATTACATCCCCATTGAGTGGGCATATTTGTTTTTTCACAGCACAATGCTAAACTTGTTTTTCTACTTTTATTTAAAAGTTTTCTTTGATAACATAGATCTTCTAGTCTTTCTTTTAAAAATTTTATTCTACTTCCTAAGGTATTAGGTGTAATAGTAGGATTTTCTCTTTCATGTTTTTCAAATTCTTTTATGAAATAAACATCCCAAGGACTTGGTAATTTAATATAATATAAATCTCTAATTGGTTCTAATTGTTCATTACTCATGTAATATTCATAATAGTATTTTTGAAATTCACAAGTATATTCATTTATAAAACACATTTTACAAATGCTTAATTTTTGTATAGCCATTTTGGCTCTTAGTCTTTCTTTATATCTTTGATTATCATAATCTGTAAAAAAGTCCATTCCTACGAATTCACTACAAATATATGCAGCCATGGTTTCCACTCCATCTTTTATACTTCTATAGAATGCATTTATTATATTTGTTCTTATAAGATTCTTTGTGGCATCTATTATTCCATACCACCAATTTTTAACATTTCCTTTGAAACATGAATGTAACATTTCATATTTTATTTCTTCTTCTTCTTCATTAGCAAAATATATATAAAAGTATTCCATTGACTTTGCCCATTGTTTTAAAGCTTCTTTTGGGTCTAATTCACAATCAAGATTTAAATACATACCATTTGGAGGTATTGGTTGTTCTTCTGTAACTTTAGGTATAAATTGGCTTGACCAACTTTGTCTTTTAGAGGGTTTATTTCTATAAAGCATTCCAGGCATAGCTTGATCGCTTTGTGATGCTCTAGGTCTTGTAGGGTTCCTAGATGTGCTTGCTCCTGGATCATTATATTCTCTTTCAGATTTTACTTCTGTGGGTCCACCAGTGTGTCCCATGGGTTCATCCATGTATACTCTAGGGTTTAATTCTAATTCTTGTAGATCAAAAATTAATTCTTCAATTTGATTCTCCATTTGAGCTTGAAGAATCTTTCTTAGATTTAAGTCTTTTGTCCATTTTTGTATCTATTTTTTCTTTTCTAGAAGATAAATCTTCTCTTTTTAACTTATTTATTTCTTCTAAATCTTGCTTTATTTTAGGTAGTTGATTATTATAAATCCAATCGTCAAAACTTCCTTTTTGGTAGCTTATATTTTCAACATTTATTGGTTCTTCGTTTCTTATTTTGATTAGTGCTTTACTTCTTTTTGAAGTTTTATTCTTATTTTTTATTTCTCTTTCTATAAAGATGGTAGTAATTTCTATGTCTACAATTCTTTTATCTAATTCATCTAACTTAATTAAAATTCTATCTATTTTTTGATTTATTTGTTCTATGACATTAGACATAATACTGGTCATTTTATTATAACAGGTACGTGGAATTGTTATACCCAAGTACAGACCATACTACTGCCCATTCGGGTTCAGCTATGGAATTTACGTCTGGGTTTCCATCCGATATACCTTATTAATCAACATTAATTTTGTGTCCTGGATTAATTGCTTCTTCTATATTGTTTATATCTCTGTTTAATCTGTAATTTTTATTTAACAGTAAAGGTGCTGTTTTAGAAGGGCCTAATCCTTGCCTTTTAATGTATTCTATATTCTTTTCAATTTTTTGTTGAATGTGTTCTTTTACACAGTTGATAACTGTTCTTTTATCATGTTTATTCAATTTATCCATTTTTGAATTTTTTATTTGACTCAGAAGGTTCTCCTTCTATCCAATCTACCTTTCTTTTAAAAGTAAGGTTGTTATACCAGAACGCTTGTTCTGTTGTAGCTTCTAACATTCCAATTATCATTTTTAATTTTAGTTCTATTTCTAAATCTAGTTTTCTTGATTCTAATTGATTTTTTAACATTATTAATTTACTTTCTAAATTTAATAAATCTCCACTATCTTCAATTGAGAGCTCATATAGTGCTCTGATGAAATTATTAACCTTATCATGATTACTCATTTTTTATCTTTTATTTTACTAGAGACTGTAAATATAATCTTTTCTTGTTCATTAGCTTTTATTATATTATCAATTATTATAATCTTTAATCGGTTTTCTATATTTTCAGGTTTAGAGCCTATTTTATTTTTAAAAACCTTTAGTTTTTATTTAAATTATTTAAATCATCAATATCTTTTATTTCAAGATCTTCTAAACCTTTTAGAAACTGATAAAGTTTTCTTTTCATATTAATCAGATTGTATTTCATCTAATATACTTGGTTCTTGGTTTGAACGCTGTCTAGCTATTAACTGATTTACCTGGTTTCGAGTTAATCTAGTTCTATTACCTCTAGGGTCTATAAATCCTGGTACTATACCGTCATCTTCTTCATTTATTACGGTATGACGTCTGTGTACAGTGTGAATAGTGTTTTCATTTGAACCAGGCTCTGATACCATGCTTGTCGGAGGGTTTATTAGAGTGGACGGGACCACTTTTTCAAAAATATAAACTAATCCATTTTTTAATTTTAAAGTTAAAATATTTAAATCTAATCTTAATTTTGCACGCAATATACCAAATATGTTGATTTCAACGCAAACAATCATCATTTTTAAAATTAGGTTTCCTGAAGATTCCTAAATCATATGATTATAGAACTGTAAAATAATTCCATACGATATAAAAATAATCTTTTAAGGCCTTACCTCGTCTTCCAGATTAAGCGCACTCTGCTACCATCTACCTCCTGCAGTAACCTTCGTCTTTATGCTATGATGGACGATGTCTAACGGCTTCAACGCCTCTGCAACATATTGTCCTGATTTAGCAAAGCGACTCACTGTATGCTTTTGGTATTTGGTTTTAGAATTATACTTAACTTAGAAATTTGAGTAAGGAAAAGACTACTTTTATTTATATGAAAATATTTTACATATCTATAAACATAAGATTTACAGGAAGTTCAGTACTCCCTTAGATTACTTTCAAAACATTTTGTTTTACATGCTAGCAAAGATTACAAGAAGACTCAAAAACATTTCGAACTCCCTTCTTTCCTCTTCAGCATCTTCTTTTATAGTCTTTAAACTTTCTGTTCAATTGTGGACACTTGTTAACTCTTCATGGTGCCGACAGTTTTCCTTCTACGTGGCATTTTTCTGTGGTGCCGACAGTTTTGTAGGAATCTTAATTTACACGCGTAGTTCTATGGTGGTCCACCACCTTGTCACTCAATTTTTCTTCTTTTTACATTTCTTACTACTTATGAGCTGTCCTCTTTAGTTTTTTCTTTCTACCATCTGATGTTGATATTGTTGATGTTGATGCTTCAATAATCGACATGCTTCAAGCACTGTTTCTGGGCAGCTGGGCCACTTATCTGTGTTTATCTGGATTATCTTTTCTTCGAGTTGTTTACATCTTCTACCTTCTTCATACGGCATGATAATCATCCATCCTTGCCCTTGTTCATAGGTCTGGTAACCCTTTTCATAAAACTCTTTGAACAGAGTTCCAATAACTTTGATTCCAAGTGCTCTTCTATAGTGCATCCATCGTTTGTTGAAGAATGGCACTTTGTAGTCTACATCTGATGCTCTAAGAGAGACTTCTGTTACATACCCCATGGTTATTAAATGAAAAGCATCATAAACTGTTTGTCCTTCAAATTAAGGACTGATCGAATAAAACCTTAAATATATATTTTCATTATCAGCGAAATCTTTGACTGCATTTTGAAAATCTCGAGGGAGATTAGAAATTTCTTTTAAATTCTTTGACGGATAAAGTCTATCCAGAAATCCATATTCAGCCAATCTTTTAACAAAAATTGGAGAACAATCATGAACACAAGTAAATCTTGGGTAAATACTGTGTTTATCTTGTAAACGGAAATATGCATCCCCTTGTTTTATTTCATAAATAAGCTTTGCAAATTCAAAATATTCTTTTTCCCATGAAGAAAGGGGTTTTTCTATTGAAAACGAAACAGATTTTCTTTTTTGAAAATTCTTTAATTTATCAGCTTCATTTTGAATTTGACTACTGCTTCCTCCCAGAACAAAAGTCCGTGGTTTTGAAGAGTAATCTGGTTTTAAAGATAAATCTTTGTTTAAACTTTCTTTTATACCCGAAGGTGGTACCGGCTGTGAGCCTTGAGAATTTATACTTGCTTGAGGCTGCAAGTTGCCTGGAATATACACAGCTTGAGGCTGCTGTTGTAATTGTCTAAAGACTATAAAAGAAGATGCTGAAGAGGAAAGAAGGGAGTTCGAAATGTTTTGGAGTCTTCTTGTAATCTTTAACAAAATGTAAACAACTCGAAGAAAAGATAATCCAGATAAACACAGATAAGTGGCCCAGCTGCCCAGAAACAGTGCTTGAAGCATGTCGATTATTGAAGCATCAACATCAACAATATCAACATCAGATGGTAGAAAGAAAAAACTAAAGAGGACAGCTCATAAAGTAGTAAGAAATGCAAAATTAATGTTGATTAATAAGGTATATCGGATGGAAACCCAGACGTAAATTCCATAGCTGAACCCGAATGGGTGGTGTAACAATGCTGCCCAATATAGATCAGAAGCATCTGTTTGAACAATTAAATTAATTTCGGCATATTCTTTTTGAATATCCCATTTTTCTATTGGATTTTCTCCATAATTTTTAGCAATTGCCTTTTTAACATCTTCTAAAGTTAAGGTTGTTTCTTCTAAGCAGTTTACTATTTGTCTACATTTATAGCTTAAAGCTTTAAATTCAAAATATTCTTTTTCCCATGAAGAAAGGGGTTTTTCTATTGATATACTCTAGGGTAATATCTGAAAGAGAATATAATGATACAATTACAACAGCAGCCTCAAGCTGTGTATATCCAGGTGCTTGTCGGAGGGTTTATTAGAGTGGACGGGACCACTTTTTCAAAAATATAAACTAATCCATTTTTTAATTTTAAAGTTAAAATATTTAAATCTAATCTTAATTTTGCACGCAATATACCAAATATGTTGATTTCAACGCAAAAATTCATCATTTTTTAAAATTAGGTTTCCTGAAGATTCCTAAATCATATGATCATAAAACTGTAAAATAATTCCATAAGATATAAAAATAATCTTTTAAGGCCTTACCTCGTCTTCCAGATTAAGCGCACTCTGCTACCATCTACCTCCTGCAGTAACCTTCGTCTTTATGCTATGAAGGACGATGTCTAACGGCTTCAACGCCTCTGCAACATATTGTCCTGATTTAGCAAAGCGACTCACTGTATGCTTTTGGTATTTGGTTTTAGAATTATACTTAACTTAGAAATTTGAGTAAGGAAAAGACTACTTTTATTTATATGAAAATATTTTACATATCTATAAACATAAGATTTACAGGAAGTTCAGTACTCCCTTAGATTACTTTCAAAACATTTTGTTAAAGATTACAAGAAGACTCAAAAACATTTCGAACTCCCTTCTTTTCTCTTCAGCATCTTCTTTTATAGTCTTTAAACTTTCTGTTCAATTGTGGACACTTGTTAACTCTTCATGGTGCCGACAGTTTTCCTTCTACGTGGCATTTTTCTGTGGTGCCGACAGTTTTGTAGGAATCTTAATTTACACGCGTAGTTCTATGGTGGTCCACCACCTTGTCACTCAATTTTTCTTCTTTTTACATTTCTTACTACTTTATGAGCTGTCCTCTTTAGTTTTTTCTTTCTACCATCTGATGTTGATATTGTTGATGTTGATGCTTCAATAATCGACATGCTTCAAGCACTGTTTCTGGGCAGCTGGGCCACTTATCTGTGTTTATCTGGATTATCTTTTCTTCGAGTTGTTTACATCTTCTACCTTCTTCATACGGCATGATAATCATCCATCCTTGCCCTTGTTCATAGGTCTGGTAACCCTTTTCATAAAACTCTTTGAACAGAGTTCCAATAACTTTGATTCCAAGTGCTCTTCTATAGTGCATCCATCGTTTGTTGAAGAATGGCACTTTGTAGTCTACATCTGATGCTCTAAGAGAGACTTCTGTTACATACCCCATGGTTATTAAATGAAAAGCATCATAAACTGTTTGTCCTTCAAATTCAGGACTGATCGAATAAAACCTTAAATATATATTTTCATTATCAGCGAAATCTTTGACTGCATTTTGAAAATCTCGAGGGAGATTAGAAATTTCTTTTAAATTCTTTGACGGATAAAGTCTATCCAGAAATCCATATTCAGCCAATCTTTTAACAAAAATTGGAGAACAATCATGAACACAAGTAAATCTTGGGTAAATACTGTGTTTATCTTGTAAACGGAAATATGCATCCCCTTGTTTTATTTCATAAATAAGCTTTGCAAATTCAAAATATTCTTTTTCCCATGAAGAAAGGGGTTTTTCTATTGAAAACGAAACAGATTTTCTTTTTTGAAAATTCTTTAATTTATCAGCTTCATTTTGAATTTGACTACTGCTTCCTCCCAGAACAAAAGTCCGTGGTTTTGAAGAGTAATCTGGTTTTAAAGATAAATCTTTGTTTAAACTTTCTTTTATACCCGAAGGTGGTACCGGCTGTGAGCCTTGAGAATTTATACTTGCTTGAGGCTGCAAGTTGCCTGGAATATACACAGCTTGAGGCTGCTGTTGTAATTGTACATTTGCTTGGGTCTGCAAACTTTCTTGTACATCCTTGTAAGGATCTTGTGAATACCCAGCCAGAACTGGTGTTCCTTGTTCACTCCAGAAATCTTTTGCAAAAGAATCAAAATCTTCTGCATACAAGTCTACAGCTTCAAAAAGCTCATTATATTCATCATTGACAGATGACAACTTCACTTGAAAATTATTGACTTCTTGAAGAACATTTTGTTTAAAAGTCACAAAATCTTGTTCTATGCCATGCTGTCTTTGTTGTACTTTGAGTAGTTTACTCATGATATTGTTGATCTGGTTGACTAAATTTTTATCCATGTTCTGGATATCTGCTTAAATGATCTGCCAAAAAATTTTCAGATCCTTTAATATGATTAATAGTGAAATTATAGAAACTTAAAATTACTTGCCATCTTTGTAACCTTCTAAATTGAGGTTCTTGTGGCAATTTATTAAAAATTAAACCTTTTACTTGAGTATTATCGGTTTCGACAACAAATTTTTTAGGTAAAAGAAATAAAGTAAATTTTCTTATTCCTCGAACAATTGCGAGTAACTCTTTTTCATTTGTTGAATAATTTATCTCAGCTTGGTTAAAAGTTCCACTTGAGTATCTACAAATTTCACCAATATCTGTTTTTAACAATGCTGCCCAATATAGATCAGAAGCATCTGTTTGAACAATTAAATTAATTTCGGCATATTCTTTTTGAATATCCCATTTTTCTATTGGATTTTCTCCATAATTTTTAGCAATTGCCTTTTTAACATCTTCTAAAGTTAAGGTTGTTTCTTCTAAGCAGTTTACTATTTGTCTACATTATAGCTTAAAGCTTTAATTTCTAGTTTGATCCATCTACAAGAATTAGAATTAAACCCTAGAGTATACATGGTAAAAATTTAGTCAACCAGATCAACAATATCAAGAGTTAGAAAGAAGTGTAGACATTACACATACTAAAGGAAATATAAAATTAAATTTGTTAACTCAAACGAGTATAAATGAAATAATGAAAAAACTATCACCTAGAAAAAGAGAATCTGCAACATATTGAAGAATGGCACTTTGTAGTCTACATCTGATGCTCTAAGAGAGACTTCTGTTACATACCCCATGGTTATTAAATGAAAAGCATCATAAACTATTTGTCCTTCAAATTCAGGACTGATCGAATAAAACCTTAAATATATTTTCATTATCAGCGAAATCTTTGACTGCGTCCACTCTAATAAACCCTCCGACAAGCATGGTATCAGAGCATGGTTCAAATGAAAACACTATTCACACTGTACACAGACGTCATACCGTAATAAATGAAGAAGATGACGGTATAGTACCAGGATTTATAGACCCTAGAGGTAATAGAACTAGATTAACTCGAAACCAGGTAAATCAGTTAATAGCTAGACAGCGTTCAAACCAAGAACCAAGTATATTAGATGAAATACAATCTGATTAATATGAAAAGAAAACTTTATCAGTTTCTAAAAGGTTTAGAAGATCTTGAAATAAAAGATATTGATGATTTAAATAATTCAAATAAAAAACTAAAGGTTTTTAAAAATAAAATAGGCTCTAAACCTGAAAATATAGAAAACCGATTAAAGATTATAATAATTGATAATATAATAAAAGCTAATGAACAAGAAAAGATTATATTTACAGTCTCTAGTAAAATAAAAGATAAAAAATGAGTAATCATGATAAGGTTAATAATTTCATCAGAGCACTATATGAGCTCTCAATTGAAGATAGTGGAGATTTATTAAATTTAGAAAGTAAATTAATAATGTTAAAAAATCAATTAGAATCAACCTTCGTCTTT
>SKCR01013419.1:0-11658 GCA_019454045.1 Zanthoxylum bungeanum
CGCATGCTGTCCCGGGCTCGCGGCCCGGTCGGGAGTACGGAATAGCCACGGGGGACTAAACCGGAGAATAATGGAGTCGCCACCCGGTGTGAACCGGGAAAATGAGATTTAAGGCCGCACTCACCCCTCACAAGGGAAGACCTCAAACCGTTGGATTCGGAATGGTCCCTTACTTATGTCAGTTGTAATGAAAGGATTTATGTAATAATTTAATCAAGCTTAAGTAACACTTATTTCCAAGAGTATCATGCTTCTAAATTCACATGTATAAAAGAAAACTTACACCTAAATTTACATACATTTCACATCTAAGATTACATGCTTGAAAGTACATCAAAGTAGCAACGAACATACAACTTCATTGGCATGTTGTATTCATGGAAACGCAAGCACATACTAACCACACAAGCACACATAAAGGCGAATCAAATGATGGCGAACATGTGATTTCATAGACATATCATAAACAAATAGCCATTACATGTCCATGCGCAAATAAAAGGGTCAACTAAGTACATAATGCAAAAAGACGCTTAGGGATGCAATTAGGCATTAAAGTGAGCATGCTATGACGTGGTGCAAAAGAAGATAGATATAGACACAGACGCACATGTGATGAAAATGACTCAATTTAGTGTATTCACGTTCGTCTAGCGTTCGTAAACGCGTTCGAACGGTAAACAGAAGGTTCGCGTCCGTATAGCGTTTGATAACGCGTTCGAACGCTATATGGACTTCTCGTACATAACAACAGATTAAGGGGCGCGGCAAATCATTGTAGCAAAGGTAGCTTTCAAGCATTTTCACCCCTCAAAGTGGAGGACCCTTGATCTCACTTGATAAGCCCATACGCAATGCAATATGATGCATGAATTTTCAAAAAGATGTTATGAAGCGAATAACTAAATAAAAGAGGCACGGCGAAGTACTGCCGTAAAGGTGGCCTTTTAGGCTCTTTGTCTCTCAAAGAGAGGACCTTTATACCAACATACTAAGCCCATGCGCAATGTGATATGATGCATGGTCATGTAAGAAGACGTCATACTAAACAACAAAATAAAGGGGGCGCGGCGAAGTACTGCCATAAAGGTGGCCTTTTGGGGCTCTTTGTCTCTCAAAGAGAGGACCTTTAGACCAACATACTAAGCCCATGCGCGTCACATCACAATACATGAAATAAAGATAATAAAAGTGTAGGACTTCGTATGTCCGATTGAACGTACATTCAACCCAAACACACTTCGTCCGGCGCGGCGAAGTAGTGTCACAAAGGTGGCCTTTTAGGCTCTTCGTCTCTCAAAGAGAGGACCTTTGGACTAACTCACTAAGCCCATGCGCTCGATCGCATCATACATACAAAAATAAAGACAATCATATCAAACTTAATATGTCTGATTGAACATATCTTATATCCAACCGAACACACATCAACCGGCGCGACAAAGCATCATGGTAAAGGATTTTAACCCCTCCAAATAGGAGACCTTTAATCCGACTTACTAAGCCCATGCGCTCGATCGCATCATAACATAAATAAATAACATGCGGAAATTAAAAGACGGAATAATAAAGTGAGAATAATCAAAATAACATAAAGCGAAATATACGCCGTTTACTCAAGTGGTACGTGGAGTTGTATCCCAAGTACAGACCGCACTACCGTCCATTCGAAATCGGCTACAGAATTTACGTCTGGGTTTCCATCCTATATACCACGAGAGACGATGTATTTTCCATTTTAATCAATGGCCACAACACACATCACATGCAAACAATATTTAATAAATAATTAAAACACAATTAAAAGAATCAATAAAAATCAAATAAAAAAAAGTGTGAAAGGTACCATCAGGTCTAACCTTTTATGTCGACTTTCGAACTCGCATTTCACGGCCGTCGGAAGGGCTATCACACCGCAACTTTTCCGGTTCACTGGATTAACATCTTAACTCGCTGTTTTGATGTTTTACTCGCTGTTTTTGCTCCGTATTGCTACTGTTTTCTCTGTCTTTTCTGCTCCCTATTTCAGGTCACAAGCTACTGTTTTGGCGTTTTTTAGGGGTCTAAGGGCTGTATTTTTGGTTGTTTAAAGGGTTTAAAGGTGCAGTTTTTTATGTTACTGTTTTAGGGATTTAGGGACTGTTATGGGCTGTTTTTTGGAGGGCTAAGTGGCTGCGATTCTGGACTGTTTAAGGCTTATTTTCACTGCTGTTTGAGGGAGGATTTAAGGGACTATTTTTGTGCCAATTTAAGGGGTTACTGGAGGTCAGTTTGTGTGCGTGGATGAGGCTGTATGAGGGCAGTATTTATGGCATGAAGGCAGAGGGCAGGCAGCGTGAAGGAGCAAGTTTGGTGAAGGCAAAGGGGGGCAGTTTTGGGGGGTTTATGGTGTGGTAATTCAAGGGTTTTGTTTGTTGGGTGCTAGGGGCTGTTGGCGTGAAGTGTGTGTCGGTTATGTGAGCTGAGACAGGGCTATGTGGAGTTGATTGTTTTGTGGCGCTTCTATGAGGGCAAGGTGCGGTTTTGGGCAGTATACGTGAAGGATATTTAATATGGCTAGTGGGCGTGTGAATGAATTGTGGCTAGTGAGTGTGTGCGTGAAGGCAGGTGGCGTTTAAGGACCTTGGTGCGTGATAGTGGGCGTGAAGGCAGGGGCGTGAGTGGAGTTGAAAGGCTGATTCTTGGTGCGTGGCTTTGAGGCTGGTCAGAGGGCTAATGTGTGTAGTTTTTTTTGTATTTTTGTTTGTCGTCTTTGTGTTGTTTTTTTTTTTTGGTCGTGAATGATCTCTCCCCTAGGGTGATTTAGTGTGTGTTTTATAGTTGTCAATTAGGGTTTGCATGGATATGGATTTGTAATATCTAATTAGTGTCACAAAAGGAAAATATATATTTGATTGGGGGACAAATTTAAGCTAATTTAGGAATGTAGAATATTTAGTTTGTGTTGATTATGTATACAATATTTTAAGTTAGGAATAATATTTGTTGATTGATTTTAATTAGGCATGCAATTTCTTTAATTTGGGTAAGTATTTTTATTATTTTGGTAGGTGATTATTTAGATTTTATTTGTTTTATTTAATTTGGTATATGACTTAATTAATTATTCTATTTAATTTGGTATATTATTTAGATTTAACATTTAATTATTTAATTAGGAATTTAGTTGGTTATTTAATTTAATTTCAATTTAGTTATTTTAATTTAATTTGTGAATTTAATTGTTTTAATTAGTTAGATTTAATTTAAATTTAATTTGTGACACATATATTTTAAATGTTTAATTATTATTGGATGTGATTTAATGGGCTTGGGCTAAGGTTAAGTTTTAAAACGGAGGTCCAACAGCGAACCCGAAACTAAAACACGTGAACTAAATCCAACAAAACGTCAATTCTTGACTCTTCCCTTCCGACATCCGTTTCCCGCGATTTCCGCAACTTAAAAGATAGTGCCTCCAAATGAGGCTCATCATCGGGTTTCACATGCAAAAATGCAATGCCTACAGTCACCCCCACTTTGATGGGACTTGTGCAGTGTGTGACAGTGACAATCCTATCAAAGACTATGCAATGCATTTTTACTTACCTGGCTCGCCAGCTGTCACCCGGTTTGCCTGTTGTGTTGTGTTGAGTTGAGTTGGTCTGGTTGTGCCATTTTCGGCAAGCTGAACCCTATTTCCGAGGCGTTGCTGAAGTGATGACTGTCCATTTTCGAACTGTGCTCCATTTTTGGAGTGCCATTTTCGGTGAATGATGAGATAATGGTCCATTTCGAACCGTGCTCCATTTTCGGAGTGCCATTTTCGGCGAGATGAGATAATGGTCCATTTTGAACCGTGCTCCATTTTCGGAGTGCCGTTTTCGGCGAGATGAGATAATGGTCCATTTCGATCCGTGCTCCATTTTCGGAGTGCCATTTTCGGCAAGATGTGATAATGGTCCATTTCTGAACCGTTGCTCCATTTTCAGAGTGCCATTTTCGGCGAGATGATGAGATGATGGTCTATTTCCGAACCGTTGCTGATGAGAGATAGTCCATTTCCGAACCATGTCTGATATGAGAGTGGTCCCTTTCCGAACCGTTACTGATATGAGAGTGGTCCATTTTCGAACCCTTGCTGATGAGAGATAGTCCATTTCCGAACCAATACTGATAAGAGATAGTCCATTTCCGAACCAATACTGATAAGAGATAGTCCATTTCCGAACCATTACTGATATGAGAGTGGTCCATTTCCGAACCGTTGCTGATAAGAGAGTGGTCCATTTCCGAACCATTACTGATATGAGAGTGGTCCATTTTCGAACCGTTGCTGATGAGAGATAGTCCATTTCCGAACCGTGTTTCCATTCCTGGAGTGCCATTCCCGGCTTTTTCATTCTCGAACTGTGTTTCCATTCTTGGAGTGCCATTCCCGGCTAAACTGATATTGATAAAAGTGTGGGCTTTGCCCCCAGAGTGCCATACCTGGCAAGACTAATTCTGATAATGACGTGGGCCTCGCCCCCCAAAGTGATGCTGATATGGGCCTCGCCCCCAGAGTGATGTGGGCCTCGCCCCAAACTGATACTGATATGGGCCTCGCCCCTGGGACTCATCCCCAAGACTGAAACTGATATGGGCCTCGCCCCCAACTAATACTGATATGGGCCTCGCCCCCAACTGATACTGATATGGGCCTCGCCCTCAGACTGATACTGATATGGGCCTCGTCCCCAGACTGATACTGTGTTGTCGTTGTTCCTGATTGGTTTGTCTTTGCCACTTTCTCTCTTTCTGCTTCAAAACCTGTGAATACAAAGCAAAACAAACACAAAAGAATGCAAAGTATGTTACGTGTATGCATGCATGCATGAATGAGTTTCCTATCCCGTTGGGTAAGGTCTTCCGCCAATTCTTCCCAAAGCAAAGTACTGTTTCAACCTTTCCACGTTAATCGGCTCGGCGAACTCATTCCCTTCCAAGTCTGATAGTCTCACTGCCCTATTTCTCAATTTCTGAATGATCACCATATCTTTTCTGCTTGCTGCTTTCGGGAATTCCTCGTGTTCTAAACATCACTGAATTCCATAGTACCAAGGTTGAATGCTTTTCTCAAATATACTCATGTTGCCGGTTGAAAGGAAGAGATTCAGGCAAGTAAGCAAAACGAACGTCTTTATTATCATTAAGAAAATGTTCGAACGAAGAGATAAAATCAATGTCTTTATTAAAAATGCAGGATCAAATAAACTAGGAGGAATAACTTCATCATTCGCAACATTGCCTTCTTCATTGGCCTATGGTTCTCCACCGTTGTCATCCCATATTCCTATGAATGAAGCTGAGTGGTTGAGAGTTTGGAGGACAAGGGTTTCGGTTAGGCCAGAGTTGATCATGTAGTTGGGTAGGGGATTTCTGTGTGCGTTGGGTTGTTCTCTTTCTGGGTCAGGTATTTTGTAGGAGTCAATGAGGTTTTGGATCTCATGCCTAAGGCGGGTGCAGCTATCAGTTTCGTGACCCCTTCTCCGATGGAAGTGACAATACAGGCTTAGGTCAAGGTTGGGTGGTACAGGGTTTGGAATTGGTTTAGCCTCTAAGGGTTCCAGAAGTCCTTGCGCCTTCAGCTTTTCGAACACCCTTGAAAGAGGCTTACCAAGGTTGGAAAATCGCCTGCTTTTGATGGCAGTGACCTCAGCGGTAGCGGGCTTGGTCCCTGAAGGTCCCTCAATATTCCTTCTATTCTGGCCATAGAACTTTCTGTTTTCAGCCTCTTCTTCTTCAATATCCATAACTGTCTCCCACAATTGTCGGAAATCTGCAATCATTGAAGTCATTCTCCTCAACTTGCCATAGATCGAGGGCTTGGTGCCCTTGATGATCATTTTAATCTGGTCCTTCTCAGAGGGCTGAGTCTGCATCTTCAGAAGCTGACTTCTCCAGCGGTCTACATACTCCTTGAAGCTTTCTTCCGGCTTCTGCTTAGTGCTCTCCAAATCACGGAATGACAAGTCAATCTCTAAGTCTGTAACATACTGCTTCAGAAAAGCATCAGCTAGTTCCCTCCAATCTTTCTTAACCTTCTTCTCAAGGCTATGATACCAAACCACAGGTGCCCTCTCAAGTGACATCCCAAACATCTTTTGGACTTGGCGCTGTGATAGGCCCACTGAACTCATGACTGAGACATATTGCTGCAGATGGACTCTTGGGTCTCTATTCCCATTAAACTTGGCCATGTCGGGCATTTTAAACTGAGCTGACAGCTGTTCTCCGAAGGTCATTGCCTCATAATCTAACAACTCTTCATGTTTACCCCTCATTTTGCGGGTAAATGTTTCAACCTGATCCCGAAGCTTTTGAAATTCTGCCCGAGACCCAATCACTCTGCCTGTTGCATACTCTGCCATGTCATCACCAAAAGTGGGGATATCATCCCCCAACCATTCGGAGGCTCCTCGCGCCTCACATTCTCAGAATTTACCCCAGCACGGGGCACAGCCATATTTGTCATGGCAGTAGTCAAGGCTTGCAATTGTTCAGTAATCTTGGCGAAACCATTCTCCAACTGATCTATTCGGGATACTTCATTATCGGATGTACTCATATTTTTTACCGGTCTTTTAGGGAGTCTTCTCTCTTCCCTAACCCAACGGGAATCTATGATGGCTTTTAGAACACAAGGGTTAGCATGATGTATGTATGCATGGGGGTGCATGAGATGCATGTAACATATATAACATACTAAATCAACTAAAATTTTCAAACAAATCGATCCATTATCATTTTAGAAGCTTTTGGGCTAACTGTCATAGGAGTGAACTCGTCCCAGTTTAAATGGCCCAACGAGTTCACATCTCATGGCAAGGAGTCCAACTAAATCCAAATGGTAATGTTCCGAACACAAGCACAAAGTGGCCCATCAACACTTAGAAGTCTTTGGCCCAATCATCATAAAATACGTTCTTGTCGCAGTTAAAATGGCCCAACAAGCCCATACCCCATGACAAATGGTCCAAATGGATCCAAACGACGATGTTCCCAAACACAAGCATAAAAGAAAGATAATGCAAACATAAAATAATAATTTCTACAGAATGGCCCATCAACATTTCAGAAGCTTTGGGCCCAATGGTCATAAGGTATGAACTCGCCCCAGTTTAAATGGCCCAACGAGTCCGCATTTCTGACAATGGTCCAACTACATCCAAATGAGGATGGTCCACAAGCTCATTCTCAAGGAAATAATTGTTACTTTAACCATACAATCTCGGTCTATGGGTGGGTTCACAAGAGTGTAGACAAAGGCTCTCATCGGCGAAGGATGACCCACAACTAGGTCTCCCCAATCAAGGGTTCGAGCAACCAAGTGAGCGCACCCTTTTTTATACACTAAGGTACGTGCCAATAAGCTATGGTGTGTGATGGACTGTCAAATGGATTTCCCGTTGTAGATTCCCCAGAGGGAAGGTGGAGCGAGGCTCACTTAAATACCCAAGCCTCTTAGGCTCTTATCGCTTGGTGTCAGGAATAAACAACGAGTCCTCCAAATTAGTCCATCACAATAGGCTACGAGTAAATGGCTATCTAGGTGCCTTCACAGTTTTTCCTTCTAGAAAGGTAGTGAGTGAAGGAAGACACCAAACCATTACCTAACCTCAAAATGCCTTTAATTAAACCCCCATTTTATCCACTATAGACACGGTCAATTAGAACATAAATCCAAACATTACAAGACAATATTTCGGGGCCGATTCTCTATCCCCAGTGGAGTCGCCAGACTGTGGGAACACAGGATCTGGGGCGACGCATGCTGTCCCGGGCTCGCGGCCCGGTCGGGAGTACGGAATAGCCACGGGGGACTAAACCGGAGAATAATGGAGTCGCCACCCGGTGTGAACCGGGAAAATGAGATTTAAGGTCGCACTCACCCCTCGCAAGGGAAGACCTCAAACTGTTGGGTTCGGAATGGTCCCTTACTTATGTCACTTGTAATGAAAGGATTTATGTAATAATTTAATCAAGCTTAAGTAACACTTATTTCCAGGAGTATCATGCTTCTAAATTCACATGTATAAAAGAAAACTTACACCTAAATTTACATACATTTCACATCTAAGATTACATGCTTGAAAGTACATCAAAGTAGCAACGAACATACAACTTCATTGGCATGCTGTATTCATGGAAACGAAAGCACATACTAACCACACAAGCACACATAAAGGCGAATCAAATGATGGCGAACATGTGATTTCATAGACATATCATAAACAAATAGCCATTACATGTCCATGCGCAAATAAAAGGGTCAACTAAGTACATAATGCAAAAAGACGCTTAGGGGTGCAATTAGGCATTAAAGTTAGCATGCTATGACGTGGTGCAAAAGAAGATAGATATAGACACAGACGCACATGTGATGAAAATGACTCAATTCAGTCTATTCGCGTTCGTGTAGCGTTCGTAAACACGTTCGAACGGTAAATAGAAGGTTCGCGTCCGTATAGCGTTTGATAACGCGTTCGAACGGGACCAGACAGAAAACATGCGTTCGTGCGGTGTTTCGGAATGCGTTCGAACGGGTAATAACAGTGACCTCCAAAATGCAGTAAACAACATGACACTTACATGAACAGATGAATATATGACTTCTCGTACATAACAACAGATTAAGGGGCGCGGCAAATCATTGTAGCAAAGGTAGCTTTCAAGCATTTTCACCCCTCAAAGTGGAGGACCCTTGATCTCACTTGATAAGCCCATGCGCAATGCAATATGATGCATGAATTTTCAAAAAGACGTTATGAAGCGAATAACTAAATAAAAGAGGCGCGGCGAAGTACTGCCTTAAAGGTGGCCTTTTAGGCTCTTTGTCTCTCAAAGAGAGGACCTTTAAACCAACATACTAAGCCCATGCGCAATGTGATATGATGCATGGTCATGTAAGAAGACGTCATACTAAACAACAATAAAATAAAGGGGGCGCGGCGAAGTAAGTCTGCCGTAAAGGTGGCCTTTTGGGGCTTTTTGTCTCTCAAAGAGAGGACCTTTAGACCAATATACTAAGCTCATGCGCGTCACATCACAATACATGAAATAAAGATAATAAAAGTGTAGGACTTTGTATGTCCGATTGAACGTACATTCAACCCAAACACACTTCGTCCGGCGCGGCGAAGTAGTGTCACAAAGGTGGCATTTTAGGCTCTTCGTCTCTCAAGAGAGGACCTTTGGACTAACTCACTAAGCCCATGCGCTCGATCGCATCATACATACAAAAAAAAGACAATCATATCAAACTTAATATGTCCGATTGAACATATCTTATATCCAACCGAACACACATCAATCGGCGCGACAAAGCATCGTGGTAAAGGATTTTAACCCCTCCAAATAGGAGACCTTTAATCCGACTTACTAAGCCCATGCGCTCGATCGCATCATAACATAAATAAATAACATGCGGAAATTAAAAGACGGAATAATAAAGTGAGAATAATCAAAATAACATAAAGCGAAATATACGCCGTTTACTCAAGTGGTACGTGGAGTTGTATCCCAAGTACAGACCGCACTACCGTCCATTCGGAATCGGCTACGGAATTTACGTCTGGGTTTCCATCCTATATACCACGAGAGACGACGTATTTTCCATTTTAATCAATGGCCACAACACACATCACATGCAAACAATATTTAATAAATAATTAAAACACAATTAAAAGAGTCAATAAAAATCAAATAAAAAAAAGTGTGAAAGGTACCCTCAGGTCTAACCTTTTATGTCGACTTCGAACTCGCGTTTCACGGCCGTCGGAAGGGCTATCACACCGTAACTTTTCTGGTTCACTGGATTAACATCTTAACTCGCTGTTTTGATATTTTACTCGCTGTTTTTGCTCCGTTTTGCTACTGTTTTCTCTATTCTTTCTGCTCCTGTTTCAGGTCACTAAAGCTACTGTTTTGGCATTTTTTTAGGGGTCTAAGGGCTGTATTTTTTTGTTGTTTAAAGGGGTTTAAAGGTGCAGTTTTTTATGTTACTGTTTTGGGGATTTAGGGACTGTTATGGGCTGTTTTTTGGAGGGCTAAGTGGCTGCGATTCTGGACTGTTTAAGGCTTATTTTCACTGCTGTTTGAGGGAGGATTTATGGGACTGTTTTTGTGCCAATTTAAGGGGTTACTGGAGGTCAGTTTGTGTGCGTGGATGAGGCTGTATGAGGGCAGTATTTATGGCATGAAGGCAGAGGGCAAGTAGCGTGAAGGAGCAAGTTTGGTGAAGGCAAAGGGGGGCAGTTTTGGGGGGTTTATGGTGCGGTAATTCAAGGGTTTTGTTTGTTGGGTGCTAGGGGCTGTTGGCGTGAAGTGTGTGTCGGTTATGTGAGCTGAGGCAGGGCTATGTGGAGTTGATTGTTTTGTGGCGCTTCTATGAGGGCAAGGTGCGGTTTTGGGCAGTATACGTGAAGGCTATTTAATGTGGCTAGTGGGCGTGTGAATGAATTTGTGGCTAGTGAGTGTGTGCGTGAAGGCAGGTGGCGTTTAAGGGACCTTGGTGCGTGATAGTGGGCGTGAAGGCAGGGGCGTGAGTGGAGTTGAAAGGCTGATTCTTGGTGCGTGGCTTTGAGGCTGGTCAGAGGGCTAATGTGTGTAGTTTTTTTTGTATTTTTGTTTGTCGTCTTTTTGTTGTTTTTTTTTTTGTCGTGAATGATCTCTCCCCTAGGGTTGATTTAGTGTGTGTTTTTATAGTTGTCAATTAGGGTTTGCATGGATAGGGATTGTAATATCTAATTAGTGTCACAAAAGGAAAATATATATTTGATTGGGGGACAAATTTAGGCAAATTTAGGAATGTAGAAAATTTAGTTTATGTTGATTAGGCATACAATATTTTAAGTTAGGAATAATATTTGTTGATTGATTTTAATTAGGCATGCAATTTCTTTAATTTGGATAAGTATTTTTATTATTTTGGTAGGTGATTATTTAGATTTTATTTGTTTTATTTAATTTGGTATATGACTTAATTAATTATTCTATTTAATTTGGTATATTATTTAGATTTAACATTTAATTTATTTAATTTAGGAATTTAGTTGGTTATTTAATTTAATTTCAATTTAGTTATTTTAATTTAATTTGTGAATTTAATTGGTTTTAATTTAGTTTGATTTAATTTAAATTTAATTTGTGACACATATATTTTAAATGTTTAATTATTATTGGATGTGATTTAATGGGCTTGGGCTAAGGTTAAGTTTTAAAACGGAGGTCCAACAGCGAACCCGAAACTAAACACGTGAACTAAATCCAACAAAACGTCAATTCTTGACTCTTCCCTTTCGACATTCGTTTCCCGCGATTTCCGCAACTTAAAAGATAGTGCCTCCAAATGAGGCTCATCATCGGTTTCACATGCAAAAATGCAATGCCTACAATCCCCCAAATGACTCATGTCGAGTCAAATAAAGACATGGACTTCCTACAGTCCATACGACACAATGTCGTATGAAACCTTGATTGCTGAACTATCATCTGGTTCAGTCAACGGGGGACATCCCCCAAATGACTCATGTCGAGTCAAATAAAGACATGGACTTCCTACAGTCCATACGACACAATGTCGTATGAAACCTTGATTGCTGAACTATCATCTGGTTCAGTCAACGGGGGAGATCC
>SKCR01013420.1:0-11630 GCA_019454045.1 Zanthoxylum bungeanum
TGAGTCTCGTATGGAGACACTACCTCTTTAATTATGGAAGCTGCGTGAAATGGACATCGGAAGGGAAGAGTCAGGAATTGACATCTTGTTGCATTTAATTCTCTTGTTTAGCTTCGGGTTTGCTTGTTGGACCTCTGTTTTAAACACATCTGACCGGCGTAAACACACACGTATAACGCAAGCGCACATATCGTTCAAGTAGTATAAAAATATTGATCCCACGAGGACTTAATTCCTACTGTTGTTATTAATTGTTGATACTATTTATTTACAGATATCTAATTATAGGGAGAAGAGAATTGATTGCTTGAAATGATTTGATTTGTAGAGTTGCTAAATAAATAAATAAATAAAAAGACAAAAGAAAATACTAAGAAAATAAAAAGACTTAAAGATCTAGGGTTGTGAATATTTCTAATATCAATTAAAAGATGAAGTAGTTAAATCATAGTTGGGTAAATTATTGAATTATTAATCTGGAACACTAAATTATGTAAAAGCCTCTTCCGATGGTCATTTACAAATACCTAGTATAATCCAATTGAACCATATGTCTATGTCAATTAAATTACCTAGATTCATTAAGATTGAGTTCCAATTATGACTACCCCCGCCCAACAGGTATATTCCTATCCTGTAAGGAAATCTATTAAAGGGTTATCTATCCTTAAGGAAGATCGTGGATTGTTGAGAATAAGGTCTTAAACTTAACATCCCTATGTCTAGTTCATTTTAAGTTTACCTAATCAATTTTATTAATGGCCAGTTAATAAAAAGCATTAAGAATATGACTCAACAAATAACTCTTTAATTACCCAAACTATAATCTAACCCTTTTAAATCCGGTGATATTAGATTTAATTACAACCCTAGACATTTAACTTAGTTACTATACATAATTAAAACTGATAAAAACTTAAAAGACATAAAATGAAATTGCAGAAAGTAATTAAAAGAAATGCTAAGGTAAAAGGAATTAACTTCTACTATTTACTATTTAGATATCTCCCAATAATATAATATATAATCTTGTGATATTTTAAACCAACCGTCCGGAATGGCGGTATCCTGATTAAGTCAAATTCAAATATACCAGCCATAAGGCGGAACAGAAATATAAACTTAAACCAACCGACCTAGAATGGCGGTATCCTCATTAAGTCAGGTTTAACCAGTTTGAATTGAATAACCAACCGACCTAGAATGGCGGTATCTTTTTATTAATTCAGATTTTAAATAGTTTATATATTATATTTTAAGGGAGATGAATCTAAAAAGCAAAAGTAAAAGAATTACCTTATTACCTCAGCATGGTGAGGTTACTCCCTCATGGTTGAATAGAATTACTACTACAAAGCGTAAATAAAACTGAATATATGAAGAAAATATGAAGAACTCTCTATTATATAAGTATTTACAGAGGATTTGGTACATTTGAAACTAAAAATTCGAAATCTATTATAGGCAAAAAAATCTAATTTTTTATTATTATTTTCTGATTTTGAATTTTTTATTATTTTCTGATTTTTATTATTTTATTATTATTATTTCTTGAATCGCTGAAATTTCGACACGTGGCGTGGTGTGCTAAAAAAGACGGCTCGTTGAATCTTTGACACGTGGCAGATGCCCAAAATTACCAAAATACCCTTTGCGTCGGGACGTCCAAATTTACCAAAATACCCCTTTTGTCAAATTTCACAGTTTTGCTCCAAATCACCTCCAGAATGTCTGAAATTTTATTTCGGTGTCGGGACAATTACCAAAATACCCCTTTTGTGTCGGACGTCCAAAATTACCAAAATACCCTTTTTGCCAAATTTCACCAAATTTCACAGTTTTGCTCCAAATCACCTCCAGAATGTCTTGAAACTTTATTTATCTACAAAATAACACAAAACAATCAAAATATTCACAAAACTCAAGAAACTATACAAAATATTAGTTAAATGAGTGTAGTGATAGTTTTTTACCACTCATCACACCCCCAAACCTAACATTTTGCTAGTCCCCGAGCAAAATAAAATAACATAATAAAATTTAACTAAGCCACTTTCGTAGGGATCACGATTGCATTTAGCATATGCAACAAGCCTTTAAACCCCTAGGTGTCCCTAGTGGACGAGTTGTAGTCTCGTGAGGGTTTACAGCAATGATACCCACAAACATTTTACAAAAGTAAAAAGGTAGTGAAACTAATGCACACAAAAGCAAAAAGACAAGAAAAAAAGAATAAAGAAGTTAGTGACTAATCAGGTGAAATTTCTACTCCAAGTTTACTAGTTGTTTTGTTTCATTCTAAATTACTAAATAAGTAAATTCTCCGATTAATTTTACCATTCTTCATATACACAGCTAACAAAGTATTTAACAACTCATTTTGCCCACAACGGTCATAAGTGCAGTTGATAAGAGAGTAATATTTTTGCCTAAAGTTTTATCAGAATTCACATCTTTTTGTAGTAATGGAATAAATTTTCTGATTTTTCTGATTTTTTCTTTGATTTTTTTTCCTATTTTTTATTTATATACAATATCTTCCATCTATGTAGCGAGCTTTAGGTCGGTGACTCCCAAACCAGTTGGCTTTAGGCATCAGGTGTTAAGACACCCCTAAGGACTTAATTACTCAGACTTCAGATATATATACATATATATAATTTTTCATCATTTTTTGATCCATGTAACGAGTTTTGGGCCAATGACTCCCAAACCAGTTGGTTTTAGGGCACTAGGTATAAAATACCCTTACAGACTTAATAACTCGGATCTCAGATGTATTTTATTTTTTATTTTTTATTTTTTATTCCATCACTATTTTTTTAGATGTTTCCTCCAAATGAACTAGAGTACTGGATATTACAAACTTTTCAATTTTAGCTTATGTCTGTATGTTATCATGTATGTTGATAATACCTGCTAACTAAGTATATGAAGATTCATTTTAGTCAGTTTTATAGAGAATTTACAGATTTAATAATTCAAAAGTGAATAAACAAAAATTAACTTGTTTCGAATTAGGTTTGAAATACGTCTCAGGAGTGGAAATTCCTTACACAGCTATTTCTTACCAATTTCATCTTTTTAGTTAACATAACAACCACATATTTCTACTAGTCATAAAACTATAATTTACATGTTTTTTTTTTTTTAAAAAAGTTTAATCAAAGACTCAGTTTATGGTGTGTGACTAACTGTCGAATGGACTTCCCGTTGTAGATTCCCCAGAGGGAAGGTGGAGCGAGGCTCACTTAAGTACCCTAGCCCCTTAGGCTCTTATCGCTTGTTGTCAGGATAAACAACGAGTCCTCCAAACTAGTCTGTCACAACACGCTACAAGTGAATGATTATCTAGGTGCCTCCACAGCTTTTCCTTCTAAAAAGGTAGTGAGTGAAGGAAGACACCAAACCATCACCTAGCTTAAATATGCCTTTTATTTTTATTAATTTTTTAATTTTTTGTATTTTTCGAAAAAATTGGACTAAAACTAAAAACATAATACAAACAAGTACTATTAACTATTCCTCACCCCCAAACCTAAATGAGACATTGTCCCCAATGTCTTAAAAAGTAGAGAAGAGTTTAGAAAATCGTACCTGGTTGGCTGAAATCTACAGGAAATTAAAGGTTAAGATCCAGATTTATTCGACGCTTCTTACCACGATCGTCCTCGGACCATTTTATCTTTGAAATGATAGGGTCAACTTGTGGTTCAAAGGCTACGAGTTGATCAATTAGATCCGGTGCAGTTCTGGCAGTGAATAAGAGTTCTTTCATAGGTTTTGACACGAACCCATTTCTCCGAGCATCATCAAGAAACACACAAAGAAAATCATAAAATCCATCAACGTTAAGCAATCCAAGCGGTTTCTGGTGTATGTTCAGGTTCGCCCAAGATAGTACTATAAAAATTTCCTCCAATGTGCCCAAGCCACCTGGCAAAGCAATAAAAGCATCAGAACGGTTAATCATTTCTACCAGTCGTTCAGACATACCTGGCACGATCAGTTCCTCTCCGTTTGTTGATCCAATAAGATTAGCCTCTGCCAATGGTTTTGGGATGATTCCCAAAACATGACTGCCTCCTTCTTGTACGGCCTTTGAAACGATCCCCATTAGTCCAAGATTGCCTCCGCCATATATTAAGTGCATATTCCTTGCTGCTAAGACTCGACCCAATTCATGTGCTGCTTCTATGTATTGTGGTTTAGTACCAACAGTACTACCGCAAAACACACAGATGTTCTCAACTCGTCTTCTTGAAGTGGCTTCCATTTTTTATGTATTATTTCTCAACTATGGATGCCTTCAAAAGTGCAATGACGGTCTGAATTTATAGTACCTGAAAAGGGTGAGTAATAATAGCACTAGTATCTTCCAAAGGAAGCTTGTTAGCTAAACAACAAAAGAAATCGTGAAAGGTCAAAAAGTCTGGATCCTGTCTACGAAAATAAAGATAATTTCAATAGAAAAACAAATCAAAGAAATAATTAAGGCAACAGAATTGTGTACGCAATACGCCACTCGCTTAGTATAAATTCATTAGGATGCGTCTCAAGAAATCATTCTTTACTCAGCCATCACAAATGAATTAGCTCTCCTTTTTGTGATTGTCAAACACCATTCCTTCTGTCTTAAAATGCTCCATTTGTGCTTTTCCCTACAAAATAACACACAAAATTTAAAAAGTTCACACAAAATATGAAAATAAATTACAACAAATTGCATGGGTTGCCTCCCTGCTAGCGCTAAATTTTTCGTCTTCAGCCAGACGTGACTGAAATCTATCTGTTAAGGAGGTTTCAGCGTCGTTTTGGATGTCCGATCAAAGACAATCCCGTGAGCGTTGCTTTTGAAGGGTCTCTTCCAACGGTAAAGTGGCAAAAAGAGTTTTGTCTCATTCAGTGCTTGTGCCACCTTTTTAATCTTTGTTGCTCCAGTGGTTCCTGAAAAGAAGAAAGAAAATCAGGAGGTCTTGTATGGTGCTTGACTTGGAATGGAAGTTCCATTCTGTCAAGCTTCTGGTTGATATCTTTATATTGTACTCCCCAAAACAGCGATGTTTTTCCTGAATGCTCTGGATCTTTAATAAAGTCAGACATTTGCTCATCCATTTGCTCTGTTTCTTGCTCCACATTTTCTTCACAGATGAGTTTGAAAATTTCTGCATTCAGCTCTTCATCTGTCATCTGTGAAATACATGTTTCAAAATTTTCAACCTGAGGAGAAATGTTAGTTTTTAGGTCTTCATCCTCTGATCTGGTTGAAATGATTGGCTCAGGTAGATCTTCATCAAACATTTGTGCAATGGAATCTCCAAGATCTTCATTTTGAGAATACAGAATTTCATCCTCAATTTTTGATGCAGTTGGCACAAACAGCTCAGTTTCATCCTCGTCAGAATCTGAAAAATAGAAATCAAATCGAGACTTTGTCGGTTCGGGTTCCTGAACTGATACCTCTGGTTGTTGATACTGTTCAGCCTCCTCTTTTGCTAAAGTGTCATCGTGAAATGTTTGGTACTCTGAGGCTTCATCATCTGAAAATGATTCTTGAGGTATATAGCTCTGGTTTTCTATTAATTGTCTGATCTGATCTGTCATTCTCTGTATGGATCCTGCGTTACTCTGAATTTGTGCATCAAATCGAACTGCTTGTTCTTTGAACATGTGAATCAATTGATCTTCCTCAGATGGTTCTGGTTCTTGATAAGAATCGCAGGAAGATGGTGGATAAGATGGAAAATGTGATGATTCTTCGTACCTTGGTTGATTCCAAAAATTCTGCCACTCTGAAAGGTAAATACATTGATCGCTCGGGTGGTTACCATCACAAATTACACATCTTCCCACTTCGTTCTGTTGAGCAAATGTAGTATTGCTTGATTCTGAATTCCAGTGATAATTGTTGGGCTGGACAACAGGCCTCAGAAAACTAGACTGTTGCTCCCAGATTTGGGGTGTATCTTCTTGTAAAGTTCGTGATTTCTCAATTTCCCAATAGTGTTCCATTTTTTTTAATCACCACCTGAAACAAAAGAAATAAAAATTACAAAAATAAAAAAGAAAATTAGATATAAGTAATTTAGATAGTTTCAAAATTAACAACTCAAGAAAAATAAGTCACCGGCAACGGCGCCAAAAACTTGACCGGCGTAAACACACACGTATAACGCAAGCGCACATATCGTTCAAGTAGTATAAAAATATCGATCCCACGAGGACTTAATTCCTACTGTTGTTATTATTGTTGATATTTATTTACAGATATCTAATTATAGGGAGAAGAGAATTGATTGCTTGAAATGATTTGATTTGTAGAGTTGCTAAATAAATAAATAAATAAAAAGACAAAAGAAAATACTAAGGAAAATAAAAAGACTTAAAGATCTAGGGTTGTGAATATTTCTAATATCAATTAAAAGATGAAGTAGTTAAATCATAGTTGGGTAAATTATTGAATTATTAATCTGGAACACTAAATTATGTAAAAGCCTCTTCCGATGGTCATTTACAAATACCTAGTATAATCCAATTGAACCATATGTCTATGTCAATTAAATTACCTAGATTCATTAAGATTGAGTTCCAATTTGACTACCCCCGCCCAACAGGTATATTCCTATCCTGTAAGGAAATCTATAAAAGGGTTATCTATCCTTAAGGAAGATCGTGGATTGTTGAGAATAAGGTCTTAAATTAACATCCCTATGTCTAGTTCATTTTAAGTTTACCTAATCAATTTTATTAATGGCCAGTTAATAAAAAGCATTAAGAATATGACTCAACAAATAACTCTTTAATTACCCAACTATAATCTATCTAACCCTTTTTAAATCCGGTGATATTAGATTTAATTACAACCCTAGACATTTAACTTAGTTACTATACTAATTAAAACTTAAAAGACATAAAATGAAATTGCAGAAAGTAATTAAAAGAAATGCTAAGGTAAAAGGAATTAACTTCTACTATTTACTATTTAGATATCTCCCAATAATATAATATATAATCTTGTGATATTTTAAACCAACCGTCCGGAATGGCGGTATCCTGATTAAGTCAAATTCAAATATACCAGCCATAAGGCGGAACAGAAATATAAACTTAAACCAACCGACCTAGAATGGCGGTATCCTCATTAAGTCAGGTTTAACCAGTTTGAATTGAATAACCAACCGACCTAGAATGGCGGTATCTTTTTATTAATTCAGATTTTAATAGTTTATATATTATATTTTAAGGGAGATGAATCTAAAAAGCAAAAGTAAAAGAATTACCTTATTACCTCTCAGCATGGTGAGGTTACTCCCTCATGGTTGAATAGAATTACTACTACAAAGCGTAAATAAAACTGAATATATTAAAGAAAATATGAAGAACTCTCTATTATATAAGTATTTACAGAGGATTTGGTACATTTGAAACTAAAAATTCGAATCTATTTATAGGCAAAAAAATCTAATTTTTTATTATTATTTTCTGATTTTTGAATTTTTTATTATTTTCTGATTTTTATTATTTTTTATATTATTATTTCTTGAATCGCTGAAATTTCGACACGTGGCGTGGTGTGCTAAAAAAAGACGGCTCGTTGAATCTTTGACACGTGGCAGATGCCCAAAATTACCAAAATACCCTTTGCGTCGGGACGTCCAAAATTACCAAATACCCCTTTTGTCAAATTTCACAGTTTTGCTCCAAATCACCTCCAGAATGTCTTGAAATTTTATTTCGGTGTCGGGACAATTACCAAAATACCCTTTTGTGTCGGGACGTCCAAAATTACCAAAATACCCTTTTTGCCAAATTTCACCAAATTTCACAGTTTTGCTCCAAATCACCTCCAGAATGTCTTGAAACTTTATTTATCTACAAAATAACACAAAACACATCAAAATATTCACAAAACTCAAGAAACTACAAAATATTAAGTTAAATGAGTGGGAAATAGTGATAGTTTTACCACTCATCAACATCCCTAGCCCAAAACCAAAGCCACACGCCCACCTAGCCCAAGCCCATTAAATCACATCCAATAATAATTAAAACACATGTCAAAAATTAAATTAAATCACCTTCCTAATTTAAATAAATCACATGACCAAATTAAATGAATTAAATAAATCCTTTTCCTAAACTAAACAAATCATCTTCCTAAATTAAATAAATCCTTTCCTTATAACAAACCAATTAAAAGATATCCCCATTAATACACAAATCATTTCCCTATTCGCACAAGGATTACCCATCCCTTTGCCTATAAAAATAACCATTCACCACACATCTAAAACCCTAGCTCATCTTCATCTCACGGAAAAACACAAAGAAAATAGCCTAGCACACCTCACGCAAATACCCACTGCCTTGCCTTTGCTCACGTTCACAAGCCAACAATGCCATAACCCAACACTCACAGCACACAGTCCCATCTATTTCAAACCCTCTCCACCAATCAACCGATTAAGACACAACAATCACCCACCAAAGACCATGCAGCCACCGACGTGAATAAGCACACGTAGCCCACTCACACAAACCGTGCCACACCTGCAAGCCTCATTCTCTCTACGTAGCTCATCAACGCCACTGCCTTACACACAGCCTTCAACAGCCACACTCACGTACCCTTCACACAGCCCCTTTCAGTCATGCTCACGTACCCTCCAAGCAGCCCCTACTTCATGCCTTCACTCATCCAAGCAGCCCCTACTTCACGACTTCCTTCACCCATCCAAGCAGCCCCTCCAACACGCACATAAAGCCCTCTTAAAACAGCCTCAACTTCATGTATTACCCTTTAAACCAGCCTCAACTTCACACATAAATCCCTCTCAATACAGCCTCTATTGTCGCACAAATAATCACCCACCACAACCCTCATTTGCCGCCAAAAACTGCACCTAAAAACTGTCCAAAACACCGAAACTGCAATACCAAAAATACTGAAACTGCACTGTCCAGTAAACTCGTAAACAGCAAGCCAAAACTACCCTGCAATCCCCGTGAACTGCACCTTAAAACTGCATCAAAAACTGCCCCAAAACAGTGACAAAACCGCAGCCCCAATACCCTTAAATAACCGCAAAAACAGTCCCTTAATATAGCGAAAACAGTGACTAGAAAATACCTTGAAAACAACAGTGAAACGGAGTGAAAACAGCATCCCAAACAGCGAGGAAAAACATTGAACTAGTGAACCGGGAGAGTTGCGGAGCATCAACCCTTCCGACGGCCGTGTAACGTGCTTTCGAGAGACGACAAAAGAGGTTAGACCTGATGGCACCTTCTTTATTTATTATCTTTCGTTTTTTTATTTATTTTAACACCTTATTGCATATGAGTATTGTGGATTGGTGCATGATGTGACTTCCGGATGAACGGAATATGTGTTCTCTCTTATGGTATATCAGATGGAAACCCGGACGTAAATTCCGTAGCCGAATCCGAATGGACGGTAGTGCAGTTTGTACTCGGGATACAATGCCACGTGCCACTTGAGAGACACATGTATTTCGTTTCATCCAACCTTGTATTCGAGCATGCTTTAGTCTAGTAGATTATTTATCTTTCTTAGCATGATTTAGTCTAGTATGTTATTTATTTTTAAGTATGATTTTGTTATTTGTTTATGCATGATTTAGTTCATTGCTTTCGCATTAGGAATTTAGTTTACATTTGTGTTTAAGTGATTATTTATTTATTCTTGGTATTTGATGATCCAACATGCTCATTATGTGATATCGTATGTTTGCCGTTATGATAACCTATTTTTAAAGCATGCGAACTTAGTCATAGGATTTATTATGATGAATGCGGACTAGATCTAAGTTACCTTTGAGCATATATGTTGCGTAGATTCGGTTAATTTATTGCAAAAATCATATCATTGCAAGTGGCATAAGTAAGGGACCATTCTGAACCCAACGGTTTGAGGTCTTCCCTTGCGAGGGGTGAGTGCGCCCTTAAATCATTTTCCCGGTTCACACCGGGTGGCGACTCCATGTTATTTCTCCGGTTTAGTTCCCCCACGGGCTATTCCGTACTCCCAACTAGGCTGCGAGCCTAGAACAGCGTCATCAATTTCTGTTGTCTACACTATCTCTCTTAGCTAGATGTGTGAAGAGAGAAGTGACGAGCTGAATTTATAGATCCTGAAAATGGTGAGTATTAAATGCGCTAATACCCACAAAATGACAATTATTAGGAAAATAGATCATGAACAAAAAGGTTAGATACTGTCGGCAAAAAGTAAATCAAAACAGTAATTTAAAGTAAAGGAAATCAACGCAAAAATTTAAAATTATATATACTGTTAGTTGTGATTGTGGCTCACATTTTACTCTGGTTTTACGTCCAGTAACGACTTGAATTCTCTCTATGGGTCGGGGATATGCTTCCCATCTAACTTTCTTATAAATTAGCAAACATGATCTTTTAAAGTCAGATTCCCGAGACTGTATTGTTGTCTTTCTTTTTGAAATTGTGTATGTAATTTGCGAATCTCTCGATGAACATATCCACTAGGATGTGTCTCAAGAGTCAATGATATATCATCCAAAGACTTCTTACTCAAGCCATCCCTAATGAATTGAATTTTATCTTCGCGATTATCAGACACCATTCCTAAAGAACGACAACGAGTATTGCATGTACATCGTGCACACTTATAACAAACACCTAAATGTTTAGCTCTTCTTTTTTTAGCATAGGTGTTTTTCCCTAAACCAGACATTAAAGAAATGAAAGAGTCAGATGACTCACATGCCAAGCAAAATTTTGCTTCAAATACCCAACGATATCACTAGAAATACCATAAATCATAAGAATCATAATCCTTTATGTGCGTGCTTTGTAAATTTTTGTCAGAGCATTTTGGGGAAGAGAAGGAAAATATTTGAGAGAGTTTCTTCCATGCTTTGGTTTATAGGGTATCCGTAATTTTAGGAGACCGAAATAACCGACTTTGAGTCACAGAGTACCGTTATCCGCTGTTTTACCGGGGTGTGAGATTAAAAAGAGAAAAGACAAAAAATGCTGTAAAACTGAGAAAAAATGGAAATTAGAGAAATATTAAATAGAAAAAAAAACTACATCAATCAAGGTATATTGGATTTGACAGGAAACAAGTTTCTTGAAATTTTGAGCACTCCAAAAATGATTTCAGACGCTGTCCATTCACTTTAAATACATCACCATCCCTAGGATTTTCAATGTCAATAGCCCCGTATGGGTAAACGTGTTTCACAATGAATGGGCCACTCCATTTGGATTTTAATTTTTTAGGAAATAAATGAAGACGAGAATTATAGAGCAAAACCTTTTGACGAACTTCAAATATATTTTGTGAAATTTGACTATCTTCAAAGGCCTTAGTTTTAACTTTAAGAATTTTAGTGTTCTCATATGAATCAATCCTTAACTCTTCAAGTTCATTTAATTGCAATTTAAGTTCATGACCGGTATTCTCAAGGTTTGAATTGAATGCTTTAATAGCCCAATATGCTTTATGCTTCAGTTCTACAGGCAAATGACAAGGTTTTCTATAAACTAGACGATAGAGTGACATTCCCAAAGACGTTTTGAAAGCCGTTGGTATGTCCAAAGTGCATCAGTTAGTCGAAGAGACC
>SKCR01013421.1:0-11657 GCA_019454045.1 Zanthoxylum bungeanum
TTGAATCCTAAACGAATCAATGAGCTTAAATATGTATTCGATTTGTTTATTAAACGAATCAAATCGAATTGACATTTTTATTAAACGAATCCATTTTTTCAAACTAGTATTCACTCTTTTGGTCAATGTGTGTCAAACCCAAATACCAAAACCCAAGTAAGGAATCACCATCATTTGCCTAGAAACCAATTTAGGCCCATTAGGCCCAATTAAACATTTAAAGCCCATTTGTTATATTTGGACTTAATGGAATGATTTAGGCCCAATTTGGATCCAATCCAATTGGCCTAAACCAACTTGGCCCAACCAAGCCCATTATGCCCAAATACAACAATTATAAGCCCAATTCAAAATCAAGCCCAATTAATTAAATTTCAATATTCCAAATTTCAAAATTCAATTAATTCAAGTGTAATACATTAATTGATTATTTAAATTAATATTTCCAAAATACAAATTTAATCAATTAACCATGTATTAATTTGTTCAACTCATGCCCAACATTTTTGAATCAAAAAATCATCTCATTACATGCTTATCAACTCACGGCATTATAGGGTTTTATTTGTCCGATTTCGTTTTCAATCCGATTGAATCTTAAATAAACATCACCCAAGTCTTTTACTCATCCAATGATCAAAAGAACAAAAAATACCATGACATTTTAGGGTACCAAACTCTCGGCCAAGATTAAGGGGAAAAATTAAACCAATTCATTATTCATGAAATTGATCATGCATAACACTATGTTATCATCATTTAAGTATACTCAATCAATCAATTTTATCAAATCATGCTCAAATCATTTTTACCCAAATTTTACCCAAATATTTTTCATGCTTAAACCTTGCTCCATGATACCATTGTTGGTTTCTAAGGTGGTCCCAAGATGAATATAAGCAATGAAAAGAATGAATACTCATAAGAAGTATGACGGAATCATACTTACAAATATCGGCTTTTGGAAGCGAATAACAACAAAAATTTCTCCTTGTGGATGCTTTCGGCCAAGGCAAGATTTTGTTGATGAAGATGTACAAGCTCCAAGCTTTAAATGGATCACAAGCTCTTAGATTGGTTTCCCTAACACCTTGTATGATTCTTGAATGTGTGCTAGCAATGGAGGAAGAAAAAAAATTTTTCTTACTCTTGGGAAAGGCTCACGGCAATGCTCAAAAGGGAGAGAGAGTTTTTTTTTTTTTTGTGTTTTGTTTTCTAAAAACAATAATGAAAATCAATTACCAAAAATTTGGTATATGCTTTCAAAAAGTCAACCAAAATTTTGGCTCCAAAATTGCATTAAATGTCCACACCAACCAACATCATGAATAGTGACTGCATGTCACTCACCAAAAAGATGACTTGATGTCTATCACTAAAATGACAAGTGATGTGACTTGTGGGCCCCACTTTAATTCAAAATCGAAGTGGGCCCGCAAACACATTCCGGGCTCGGGTTCGTTAATTCCGAATTAACGAATTTTCCGTTGCGACGTAATTAAATCAAATTCAATTAAATAATTATGCCTAGAAAAATTACTATTCACGTCGCTAGCGAATTAATTCTAAATCAATTCATTAGCCCGAATTAAAATCCAATTTCGTATAATATATCGAATATATTATTTTATCGATTAATTCCAAATTAATCGTTCTCTCTCTTCAAATAGTACTTTATCCCAGATAAAGTCTCTTCGCGATTAATCCCAGATTAATAAAGTTCGAATCATACGTCATCGGTGAATCTTCGGGAAGTGACCCAAGAGATCCCTGGATATGTTGGTAGTAAATCCGGTCTTCGGAATATCCAAACACGTACGTACCTAGTACTATGTTCTTACCGATTTACGAGACAAGGTTGGCTTCTAGCAAAGCGCTATGCCTACCCAATTCTCCAGAAATATTCTTAATGGAATATATAATCTATGTCAGGCGTAGTGTACGTAGTATTGCGTATTGCGATCCAGTATCGGATGTCACATGCAAGGCCTGAGGCTGGAATAGTGTCTGCCCCGTACGAAGCATATATCAGATCACTAGCAACTAGTCTCTTTATTATCGGATAATCATGACCTAGTCATATTTTCCCGATGGTTGCAACCCTTTAGAGAACCAATTTTGTATCCATGCGTGACCATCATCTCCATATGACTGAAGTGATACTTCTGTCTTGAAATCACACCCAATACACTATGATTCTCAATAAACCCAGAAGAGGCGTACACAGAACCTGTTAAACTCATGGACGACCAAAACCAAAGCGTATTGATTGTCACAAGTACTAGCGATGCAAGTCTCAGTTTAAGACCAAATACATCTACCCTGATGCGGACTCCAATGACACATAGTCATACTACCAATGGGATTCTGAGGGGTCTATCCAGAGCGAAGTTGTTTCCGTACCATCGATAAATGCAACCTCCTACCACACTTGCATAAGTATCCAATACTTAAATATATGAGAACTATGCTGTTACGCTTCCATAACACGCAAAAGTGTGATACTAGTCTATTCCGTATTATCGATGTCCAGTCTCGATAATACTACGACTATGGATATTTAATGATTAAACCGTCATGGATTGATACTGTCTCATATCATCTCAATCCGGAACTAATCATAAGGACTTTCATCATTCACACATTTAAGTAATCTAATTACGAAATGATAAAAGGCAATTTCCTTTGCTACATAATTAATTTGTACAAAAACACAATGTCTTTTACAAATAGTGATGTTATGGGTCATAATTGTCCAACATCTCTTGCATAACACAAACACAAATGCTGAAATTTCATACTCTTTTCATGGCAACAGAATTTGACTTGTACAGGATGGTCCACGCACCCTGACCTATTAGTACATGAAACTTCACATGCATGAACTGTATGACCATATCATACATGTTAAAATGACCAAGGTGTTACATAATAGCTTAGTTAGGATAATATTTTGAGGTAACCGTACTAGAGAAGTCTTTAGCTTCCTCATCAGCATATTAGTTACATCATTCATGAGCATGATTAGATCATACAAATTATTTCTCTCATTCTAACAATACTTTGAACATATGCCTGTAGATTCTACGTAGGATATTCCGTCTAGTTTCGTGCAACCCCATGAGTAGTAGGATCAGGCCTAACTTTATGAGTGGATGTTATAATTTCTTTTACATTTCCAAATCTCAAATGATTTATAAGCCAAACTTTAATTTTAGGATTCTATCGAACTTCAGTATGATGTGGATATATTTCCATTTAGAAATGTTTTCTCAAATATCAACTCAATATAGTTTATACATGTTTTCAAGTCATGTTTATATATTGTTTAAGCTAAATGACCATGGTTTTGAAAATAAGGAAAAATATTTTCAAACGCCGGTAGAGTACCGTTTTCTCAACATAGCGACCCGGGTTCGCTCAGTTCAACAAGTCTAATGGTTTCAGATGAATCCTCTCTGGCTATTACAATTACAGCTCAGATTTTCCCTGCTTACGTGGTACTAGGTCACACCAAGTAGGTTTTATCCCCCAGGTTACATTACTGGCGATTTTTTACAATGACAACTTATATCAGTTTATGTTTTATCAACGATGTTTTGATTTATGCTTATTGAATTTATAAGAGTACTCATACCATGTTTGTTTTTAGCTTTCACTCACTAGGTCGTCCAAACGACTTACCCCGCCCTCCCAACAAACTCTCAGCTTTTGGTTGCAAGACCCATTGATAGCTGATCTCGGTGAGACTCCCTTTTGGTCAGATTTTGACAGCTTGGAGAGGATGATGCCAACTATAGTCATAGGAGTCCAAGCCCTAGGTCCATTTGTGTTCATTTTTAGTATTTTGTTGTTTTGGTAATGAGGTTGTATGATGTAATGTATAGTGGTCATGTTATGTTAGATAATTCAAATGGTTTATGTGTAATGAATACACCACTGATTTGCATATTCTACATATAATATCATCTTTTTCACATTATGTATATGCCAGTTTAATAATTGTTTGACACATGTGCATATGTTATTTTTCACGTCATGTATGTTAGAACAAAGGCTTATGGAGGCGGTAAGTCCGTCTCTTATCGATTGTGTCTTGGATATATTGGGATGTGACATTCATTATAAATAAAATTTTCCTTAAACACTGGGGTCTGTCTACAATACCCCTGGGTATGTGATACCCAGGGGCATGTTGACCGTTGGATTCACTCAGATTTAATAATTTTAAAAAAATAAATAATTAATTAAAAAAGAGAAAATAACCATACATCCTTTTTTTAACCGGTTACAAGTATATATTTATTTCATCTCAATATTTTTTCACCTAAATCCTCAGTCACTCATTTCTCCCTCTTTCCATTTGACCTAATTCCTCAATGGCTCTCTTCTTCATGGGCAGGTCTGTGTCATTTTTTATTTTTTTATTTTTTGTTTTTGGCTCTGCTTCATTTTCTTGTTTGCTCAATTAACAGAGCTCGTGAATTGGTTTCAGAAATATCATGTTGGATGTGGACTGGTGAGAGACAATCAACCAAGATGAGGATCAAGTACTTAGAAGCAGCTTTGAACCAAGACGTTTAGTATTTTGACACCGAGGTTCGAACCAGCGACGTCGTATATGCCATTAACGCTGATGCATTGATGGTCCAAGATGCCATTAACGAGAAGGTGAATCTAAAATTTTCAATCTTTATTCTACTTGTTTTCATCGATTGTTCTATTTTTTCTAATTAGGCTTTTTGTATGTGCAGCTGGGTAATTTCATTCACTATATGGCAACATTTGTAACTGGATTTGTTGTTGGTTTCACTGATGTGTGGCAATTAGCTTTGGTCACACGTGCAGTTGTTCCTCTCATTGATGTAATTGGAGCTATTCATTGTAGAATAGGTAAAAAAAAATACAAGTTTCAATGATTTTGCCTTCTCTGAGCAAAATTTTTTATTTTTTTGGCAAAATTTTCTGTTTTCCCTATCTGGGTATTGCTGATTTTAACCTCCCAAAAAAATTGCAGACAGTGGTTCAGAAACTGAAACACAGAAAGAAAGAAAAGTTAAAAGAGTTTGTCTGAGCTGCGTTGTTATTTTTATATTATGTGATTACTGAACAGTGAACATTGGACCGAGTGGTTTTGTTAATGGTCTCCGGTGAGTGGCGGGGGATTTAAAGGTAGAGCTCCGAAGAAGATGTTTAAGTCGGCGAGATGGAGGTCCGACAAGAACAAGATCAAAGCTGTGTTCAAGTTGCAGTTTCATGCAACTCAGGTAACTTAATTCTTCATGTGTCATGTGTCGTGGTGTTTGATTAATTTGGTTTTGGTTTTGGAGTTTGTTGAAAGGTTAGGTTTTTTCAGAACAATGGAAATAACTTGCATTGGCTAATGGGTTGGGTTTTGTTTGGTTTCCGAGAAAATGTAGCCAAAGAAAAGAAAGAAAAGTCTGATTTTTCGATTTTTAGATCATTTGGGTATTGAAAATCATGAAAATTGGCTTAATTGAGCTACATTTATCTTTTCTGTTGTTTAATCACTGGTTGTCTTGGCAATTTTAAGAGAAGAGCAGTGGAGATGTGATTATTATAATTATTATTTTTAAAAAGATTGATTGTAATGTGAATAAATGATTAAAGAATTGCTTTGTTTTGGAGATTTTCCAGGTTGTGCAGTTGGAGGGAAATGCATTGATGTTATCTGTGGTTCCTGTGGATGTGGGAAAGCCAACGATGAGATTAGAGAAGGCTGCGATTCAAGATGGATGCTGTCAGTGGGGGAATCCGGTTTATGAGACTGTGAAATTTGTTAGGGAACCAAAAACTGGGAAGATCAGTGAGACAATATACAATTTCATTGTTTCCACAGTAAGAAATGCGGCCAGATTTTTATGCTTTGTTGTTTAATATATCGCCTAGTGGTTGTTTATATGATTTGGGTTTGTCTGTGGATTTAGGGATTGTTTCCACAGCAGGTCCAATGTGTCGGATTATTTAAAAAATTGCTGATCCTACCTCAGCTAAAATAAATTAGCTAAATCAAGTTGTTACCACTGTTAAGTTCTTCAATTAGAATGTGTTATTGCAGTTAATTTAGTTTGGGGTGCAAAGTTATGAAATTTGTATAGGACAAGTGCTGTTGGATAGGAATGACATAAAGCCACTGAAGTTAAGATGGTTGAGGCAGCAAATAGGACTTGTGAGTTAAAAGCCTGTACTTTTTGCTACCACCATTAAAGAGAACATACTATTGGTTAGTATTCAGCTATTTTTCACCAAATAAGGTAAAGAAATGCCAGGGTTAGTTGCATTCATTAGATTTGTTTGTTTTGGATGGTATAAATACATTGAGTTGAGGTTCTTGGGTGGTAGATATACTGACTAGTTTCCTTAACTTGTTTTATATCATTTGGACCAGCATAACTCTCAGGAAGCAAAAGTTACAATAGCATTGAAACTTATTAACTATCCATTGAATGACAAATGTGATGAGGTCTTACAGTTAGCAATGGGAGAATATAACACACAACAGCATGATGAGATTGTTTTGGATGGTATATATTTACTGAGTTGAGTTTCTTGGGTAGTATATATACTTATAAGTTTAGATTATATATTTATCGCTACTGCTTATGTTTAGTTGGGCTTGATTTGTATGATGGGATTATTTTAGATGATATTTATTTACTGAGTTGAGTTTCTCGGGTGGTATATATACTTATTAGTTTCATCAACATGTTTTACATTATTTGGAACAGCATGACTCGCAAGAAGCAAGGATTACAATTGCGTTGTAACTTGTTGACTATCCGTTGAATGAAAAACGTGATAAGGTTTTACAATTAGCGGTGGGAGAATATAACACACAACAACAGCTAAATTCATTGCAAATATCAAGAGTGAAACCTCCGAATTTGACAGCTAGAATGCCAAATAACACTAAAAAGAAAGGTTGTTTACGGAGAAATGATTGACATTTGCGTTAGTTGTAAGTTGCAATTTTAGTGTTATTTAGGGCACACTTTATTCTGAGTCACAAATCCATAAACCCTTATGTTTCCGCTGCCTTCTATTCTCTCGCATACTGACCGGCATAAACACACACGTATAATGCAAGCGTACGTATCGTTCAAGTAGTATAAAAAGTATCGATCCCACGAGGACTTAAAATCTTATCTATTAATTTTTATAAGGTCAAATGATTACTAGTATCTAACAGATTGTTTGATTGATTTGAAAATGTGACGATTCTAAATTTAAAAATAGACAAGTAAATGAAACTGTTTTAAGGTTGATTTTAAGAAAATTCAATATTAAAAACTATCTAGGGTTGTGATTTATTCCAATATTATTTAAAGATAAAGTGGTTATCTTATAGTTGGGTAAAATATTGATTTATTAACCTGGAACACTAAATTATGTAAAAGCCTCTTCCGATGGTCAATTACAAATATCCAATTTAACCTAATTGAACCATATGTCTATGTCAACCAAATTATCTGGATTCATTAAGATTAAGTTCCAATTATGGCTACCCCGCCCGACAGGTATATTCCTATCCTGTAAGGAAATCTATTAAAGGGTTATCTATCCTCAAGGAAGATCGTGGGTTATTGAGTCTGAGGTCTTAAACCTAAAATCCCTATGTCTAGTTCATTTTAAGTTTACCTTATCAATTTTATTAGTGGCCAGTTAATAAAAAGCATTAAGATTAAGACTCAATAAATAAATCTTTATATTACCCAAATTATAATTTAACCCTTATAAACCGGTGATATTGGATTTCATCACAACCCTAGATTACTAACTTAGTTATGACACATAGCTAGGGCTAGTAAAAACTTAAAAGACATAAAAAGAAAATGCTGAAAAGTAATTGCGGTGAGTAAAATGCTGAAAAGTAAATTACAAATGAAATAAAATGCTAAGGCAAAAGGAATTACTTTTACTACTACTAATTTAGATATCTCCCATAAAATAATATATAAACTTGTGATAATATTTTACCAACCGACCAATCTGGCGGTATCCTGATTAAGTCAAATTAAGTCCAACCAGCCATATAGGTGGTAATATTTGTCCATAATCCAGCCATAAAGGCGGTACCAAAATAAATTTACCAACCGACCAATCTAGCGGTATCCTTGATTAATCAGGTTCAAACCAACAGAAAATAAATTTACCAACCGACCAATATAGCGGTTTCCTTGATTAGTCAGGTTTAAACCAGATTAAATTGAATTGCCAACCGACCAATATAGCGGTATCCTTTATTAATCAGTATTTTAAATAGTAAATATATTATTTTTAAGGGAGATTAATCTAAATAGCAATTAAAATAATTACCTTTCACCCTAGCATAGGGAAGTTACCTCCTCATAGTGAATAGTAAAAACTGTAAAATAAGAAAGTAAATTATTATTATTACAAAACGTAATTAAAATTATTACAAAACTAAAAAGTAAAAATTAAAACGAAACTTTAGAGAGAGAAGAACTCCCTAATTACATAGAAGGAGTGAGAGAGAATGGTGTAACAAAAACTGAATTTTCGTGCTGAATTTATAGGCTCGGGTAAGGGTCCGGCGTCGCGACGCCAATCCAGCGTTGCGACGCTGGAACAGTTCGACGTGGCATGCTGAAGAGACGACAAGTGGCAAGGCGGCTGACTGTTCACGTGACACGTGTCAAGGCGGCTAACTCTCAATTATTGTGATGACGTCATGCTGACGTGACGATGACGTGGCGCTGACGTGTCGATGACGTGGCGTTACAATTGTCGGCACAATAGGATTGCGACACATGGCGACACATGTCATGTTATGATTGGCTGAGGCTGACATGGCACGTTGACTTTTTTGACCTTGTGACGTCGCTGATGACGTGGCTAGACACATGGCGAAGTTGACTCTTTGACCGCTGACATGGCTGATGACGAGGAGACACGTGTCAAGTATGAGTGTCGGCAGCTTATGATGACAACACGTGGCACGGCGCACGTTAGCAGATTGGATGTGATGGTGACACGTGTCACGGCGCATTTTAGCAAAGCCAAACTTCTCAAATTATTGACCGTTGACCTGGCGCACGTTAGCAGATTCGGCTCACGCGGGCGTCGCGACGCTGAAGGCCTGGACGTCGCGACGCGCAGAAGACTAAAATATCCCTGCTGACGCATTTTTGTCCGGTTTTGCCTAAAATTGCCTCCAGTGTTGTCCAAACTTTATTTATCTGCAAAATAACAATAACATATCAAAACGTTCACAAAACTCAAGAAACTATACAAAATATTAAGTTAAATGAGTGGGAAATAGTGATATAAATACCACTCATCACACCTCCAAACCTAACATTTTGCTAGTCCTCAAGCAAAATAAAAAATAAAATAACATAATAAAATTTAACTAAGCCACTTTCGTAGGGATCACGATTGCATTTAGCATATGCAACAAGCCTTTAAACCCCTAGGTGTCCCTAGTGACGAGTTGTAGTCTCGTGAGGGTTTACAGTAATGATACCCACAAACATTTTACAAAAGTAAAAAGGTACTAATGCACACAAAAGCAAAAAGACAAGCGAAAAGAGAATAAAGAAGTTAGTAGCTAATCAGGTGAAATTTCTACTCCAAGTTACTATTTGTTTTCTTTCTTTCTAAATTACTAAATAAGTAAATTCTCCGATCATTTTTACCATTCTCCATATACACAGCCAACAAAATATTAAACAACTCATTTTTGCCCACATCAGTCATAAGTGCAGTTGATAAGATAGTAATATTTTTGTCCTAAAGTTCTATCAGATTTCACACCTTTTTGTAGCAATGGAATAATTTTCTGATTTTTCTGATTTTTTCTTTGATTTTTTTTTTTTTTTTTTTTTTATATACAATACCTTCCGTCTATGTAGCGAGCTTTGGGTCGGTGGCTCCCAAACCAGTTGGCTTTAGGGCACCAGGTGTTAAGACACCCCTATGAACTTAATTACTCAGACTTCAGATATATATATATTTTTGCAGCATCTTTGATCCATGTAACGAGCTTTGGGCCAGTGACTCCCAAACCAGTTGGTTTTAGGGCACTAGGTGTTAAAACACCCTTACAGACTTAATAACTCGGATCTCGGATTTTTTTTTTCTTTTTACTCCATCACTATTTAGAGATGCTTCCTCCAATTAAACTAGAGCACTGAATATTACAAACTTTTCAATTTTAGCTCATGTCCGTATGTTACTACGCATGTTGATAATATCTGTCAACTGAGCATATGAAGATCCATTTTAGTCAGTGTTAAGGAGAATTCAAAAATTAAATAATTAAAAAGGAAATAAACAAAAATTAACTTGTTTCGAAATAGGTTTGAGATACGTCTCAGGAGTGGAAAATCCTTACTCGGCTATCTTTTACCAATTTCACTTTTTAGTCAAAATAAAAACACAAAAATGCAAAATATTTTTGTAATTTTTGAAATTTTTTCAATTTTTTTGTATTTTTCGAAAAATTTTGAACTAAAAATAAAACACATACAACTAAAAACAAGATATTAATCAACTAATTCCCTCCCCCAAACCTAAATGAGACATTGTCCCCAATGTCTTAAACAGTAGAAGAAGAGTTTAGACGATAATACCTGGTTAACTGAAATTCTACAGGAATTTAAAGGTTAAGATCCAGATTAACCCGACGTCTCTTACCACGATCGTCCCCAGACCAATTTATTTTTGAAATGATAGGGTCAACTTGTGGTTCATATGCTATGAGTTGGTCAATTAGATCCGGAGCGGTTCTGGCAGTAAATAAAAGTTCTTTTAAAGGTTTTGATATGAACCCATTCCTCCGTGCATCATCAAGAAACACACAAAGAAAATCATAAAATCCATCAACATTGTACAGCCCAATTGGTTTCTGGTGTATGTTCAGGTTTGCCCAAGATAGTACGATAAAAATTTTCTTCCAATGTACCCAAGCCACCTGGCAAAGCAATAAAAGCATCAGCACGGTTAATCATTTCTACCAGTCGTTCAGACATACCTGGCACGATCAGTTCCTCTCCGTTTGATGATTCAATAAGATTTGCCTCTGCCAAGGGTTTTGGGATGATTCCCAAAACATGACTGCCTCCTTCCTGTACGGCCTTTGAAATGATCCCCATTAATCCAAGATTGCCTCCGCCATATATTAAGTGCATATTCATTGCAGCTAATACTCGACCCAACTCCTGTGCCGCTTCTATGTATTGTGGTTTAGTACCAACACTACTACGGCAAAACACACAAATATTTTCAACTCGTCTTCTTGAAGTGGCTTCCATTTTTATGTTTTTCTTTCTTAACTCTGGATGACTTCAAAGGTGCAATGATGAGTTGAATTTATAATACCTGAAAGGGGTGAGTAAAAATAGCACAAGTATCTTCCAAATGACGATTAGTACAACAATAGTAAAATAGATCGTGATAGTCAAAAAGGTCTGGATCCTGTCGGAGAAAATAAAAGAAAATAACAAAACAAATTACAATTATTAGGAAAAGACAAAGAGATATAATATGTACAAAAATTTACATCTTGATTAACGTCTATGCGTCAGGGACAAGCTTCCCATCCAATTTTCTTATAAATTGGCAACAGGGTCTTTTTGAGTCAGATTCCCAAGACTTAACTGTTGTCTTTCTTT
>SKCR01013422.1:0-11633 GCA_019454045.1 Zanthoxylum bungeanum
TGGTGGTGATAGAAGTAATATCCTTTGGTTTCCCTAGGATATCCTACGAATAGGCATTTATCCGATTTGGGCTCAAGTTTGGTACCTTCCAAATGTTTGATGTATGCCCAACATCCCCAAATCTTCAAGATGAGAAACCCGATTTCTTTCCTGTCCATATCTCAAATAGTGTCTGTTGTACAGACTTTGACGGACCTTATTCAAAATAAGAATTGCACTGTTTAATACATATCCCCAGAAAGAAATAGGTAGCTCAGTGCGACTCATCATAGACCTAACCATGTCCAACAAAGTTCGGTTTCTCGTTCAGACACACCATTTAATTATGGTGTTCCAGGAGGAGTCCACTGTGAAAGAATACCATATTCTTTCAAGTAATCTAGAAACTCATTGCTCAAGTATTCGCCACCACAGTCCGACCGTAATGTCTTTATACTCTTGCCGGTCTATTTTTCAACTTTGTGTCGAAACTCTTTGAATTTCTCAAAAGTTTCCGACTTGTGTCTCATAAGATACACATAACCATAACGCGATGCATCATCTGTAAAGGTTACGATGTATTCATATCCACCTCTAGCCTGGCTAGACATGGGCCCACAAACGTCACTATGAACGCGGGCTAACAGTTCAGTGGCGCGTTCACCTTACCGCTAAAAGGTGATTTAGGCATTTGCCTAATAAGCAAGATTCGCAGACGTCATATGAATTTGGATCAAATCCGTCCAAGTATCCACTCTTCGAAAGTGTGGATATGCGAGTCTTGTTTATGTGTCCCAGACGACAGTGCCACTTAAAGTTTCATCTTTGTTACTCATTTTGAGCCTTTTGTTTGTTATATTATATGTTGGAGATAGATTTATATTCAAAATATGAAGACCATTATTTGCAATAGCAGTGCAAATTTCTGCATCATTTTTTTTATAAGTAACACCCAGTGTTCCGAAATACAAAAGTATACCTACATTGGGTTAACATAGATACAAAAATAATATTCCTAGTCAAACTAGGTACATAATAACAGTCATTAAGTTCAAGTACATGCCCCGATGGCATTTCTATAACCAAAGTGACAACGACCAAAGTGGCGACTGGTGCCCCATTTCCGACGCGTAGATCAATCTCCCATGAGGCCAGTCTCCTGCTGATCCGCAGATCCTGCACATCAGTACATATGTGAGTACCACAACCAGACTAAAAAATCCAATTTTTAAAACTAGAAGTAGTCATGTTTATTTCAATAACAAACATACCTGAAGCTGGTGCCTTGCCCGCTTTAATCTCCTTCTAGACCGCCTTGTACTCGCGGCAGTCACGCTTCCAGTGACCCCGCTTGCCGTACTGGAGGCAAACATCCTGAGATTTATCCTTAAGGCTTCCCCAAGCCTTTGATGATTTGGCCTTGCCCTTTCTTTTATGATTCTTTTTCTTCACACCTCTAGTCCCCTTGCCCAGCCCTCGGTGTCTGAGATGTCGAAGCAAAGTGTGCCTCGCGTTTGTTCCCTTAAGCATCTCCTTTTCAGCTTCCTTGAGAATTGACAACAACTCTCCAAGAGTATCTTCAGTGTTCATCAGGTTATAGCTTATGATGAACTGTTTTCCAGTGTCGGGGAGAGATTGCAAGATCATATCTATGGTAATCTCAGCCTCTAAGACAATCCCCATCTTAGTCAGCTCATCTATGTCAGTAATCTTCTGTACCACACGGGACTCAACAGACATGCCTTCTTGACAGACGTGAATGGTGTTGGTTAATTCTAAGGTCCCAAGATCAAATCAAGACATACAAATAATGTGTGAACACACCAAAGAAGGTAGCGGAATACTCACATTGATCGGTAGAGTCGATTTGAAGACAAATGGACCCAAAAAACGCCTGCCATGTAAGCCTACTGCATGCAGTCCACTGCCTACAAAAACAGAAAATTGAATGAGAAAACGGAGCTCCTAGCTTCGCTTCGTCGATGGATCCCGTCTCATGGTCGAACCTCCTACCACATTCGCAAGACTTGTAAGTGTGCTAGCACTTGATTTCTCACCATGAGAAACCACTCTTAGCTTCCCTATTGCTCACGTTTTTTTGGTTCAAAACCAGTGAGCATTGTGCCCATTTGGGCGTGAGAGAAGAGAGCATTTGAGAGAGATGAAATGTTTTGTGTTAAGTTTAAAATGATTTACCAAAATCAATTTATTTTATGCCATAATATTTATTAAATAAATAATAAAATTATGACACAAAACATGCAATGGCTTAGAGTGTCAAACACTCAATTTCCATGCAATAACATTGAGTGCATTCTACAATATCAACATGCAATGCATTATCATAAATAATACATACAATGACATGTGTCATGTGGGCCCCACACGTTTCCAAATGAAAGTGGGCCCACGTGCACTCACGCGTTCGGGTTCGATATTTCCGAAATACCGAGTTTACGTCGCGACGTTAATTCAATCGAATTAAATAAATAATGCGCCTGGCGAAATTATTATTTACGTCGCTAACGAATTAATTCTAAATTAACTCGTTTGCCCGAAAAAATCTAATTTTTAATTCCGCGTCGAAATAATTTCGTCTAATATATCGAATATATTAATACATCGATTATTCCGAATTAATCGTTCTCTTCTTTAGACGACATTTTATCCCGTATAAAAACTCCCGTTATTATCCTAGGATTATTTCTCTCTCTCTTCTTTATAATCCCAGATTATTCAAGAGTGCGAGTTGTGCGTCATTGGTGGATTAGTATAATCTGGCAGTAAATACGGTCTATTTGCATGATTAATCTATGCCGACGCCTAGCTCACTGCAACAAACTTTATCTACTCTATTAGATTTATTTCGATCCAAATGGCTTCTATTGCTGCCTCAGCTGCAGCAATAATCCGCATTTGGTTTATTCGGCACAACAGTTATCTGCTCGGAAGATTTCTAGCTCACTGTCCTGTTATTCAAACTTATAGTACCACAGTATTTTAATCGTTTGAAACTTGCTGCAGTGATCCCGTCACTTCAAGTTCTCCTTCTCCATAGTAAAAGATAGCATCTTTAGTTCTCAGAGATACTAACAGATGTTCTTAACTTCAATCCAGTGACTATCACTTGGATTGACCCGATTGTGACTCCATATGCTCGAAGCGTTGAGACACCCTACAAGTACATTTTAAATGACAATTTCCCAGAGAGTGTTAACAAACTCCAAATCTATCCAGTAGATCTTTATTCCTTGAATAAAGGTTGTTACCCCAGAATTCTACGAGAATTTCTTATGAAGAATATCTATGAAAGCCAAGCTTTCACCAATTGCTTTATGGGAATTTCATGTCAGTGCGCTCTCCCACTAACCTCCTTATATACACAAGAATTATTTCGTTTTGAGTCAAATCATAAACATTATGATTATTTCAAAACGTCAGTTCCAAGAACCTTATGTTGCATCAATCCAAACATGGTCGAATAAACCGCAAACTTGTTTGTCGGTTATATAAAATCGTCAGGATGTTGTAAATATCCTCAAAAGGTTTCCTTTTCAGGAAAGCGATTTTGATCTGTAACTGACAAATTTCATAAATGAAAATACGCAGTTATCAACAAGCATTTCAAAATGGATTTACCATGGCAACAGGTAAAAGGTTGAACCGTTATTAACACAATGTTGATAACGATACCTTTCCGTCAAAACCTTAGGTTTGCACGTTGGTATGTGTCTTCCATGTATGTCTTCCTTGAAGACGTTTATGTACCATAGGCACAACGCCTTGTGGTACAACAACTAGTATCCAAAATAGTTGTTAAACATGGAATCCATTCCGGACTCATGGCACTTTGCCATAACAGGGAGTCGATACCTCGTATCACTTCCTCAAAACGTAGTCGGATGGTACACCTCCATAAGATTGACACTTTATGAGGGTTAGAGCAGAAACCCATACCCTAGGTTGTTTTCTGACTCTATCCGATCTACTAGTTTCTTGTGTATTGAAGATTAATGGTATAGATTCATCATAGATGAACTATTTGTGTTCCATTAAGGACTTCGTGCCTTGAACAGTATTACTCCGATTTTCATCGAGTATCACTATCCTCCCACTGACCACTGCATATCGATATTTCTCTCAGGAAAAACGCATGGTGAGCAACAATCACATTGTTCTCATGTGGGATTTATAAGCACTATACTTAAGGTTTCCCTTTCAGATAACCTATATTGGCACTTATCCAATTTAGGTCCTTTAGTTTGGTATTATCCAAACGTCATGCCTGGCATACCCAAATTATCAGGAATGAGAAACCCCGTTTCTTCCCTGTTCATATCCTATATGATATCTGTCAAACAGATTTATATGGAACCTTATTCTAAATAAGTTTTGCACTGTTAATACATATCCTGTAGAAGGAATAGTAGCTCAGAGCGACGTCGTGATAAACCTTATCATGTCCAACAAAATTCGGTTTTAGTTCAGGACACATCGTCTAACTGACGTGTCTCGGGAGGAGTCCTTATATGAAAAGAATACCATACTCTTTCATTTATATATGAAACTTACTGCTTAAGTATTTTCCATTTCTGTCTTACCGTGGCGGAATAACACTATAGCCGATCTGTTGTTTGTCTACTTCGTGTCGAAACTCTAAAGTTTCCGATCTGTGTTCTTCAAAAGAACACACATAACCACAACGTGATGTCACATCCTTTAAGGTCACGAAATTTTTATGTTCACATCTAGCCTAGCTAGATATGGGCCCACTTACTTCACCATGAATAGGGCTAACAGATCGGTGGCCCTTTTACTATTACCAAGTAAATAGTATTTAGGTATTTAACCTAATAAAACTAGATTCGTAGACCTTATTTGAATAGTCAAATCAGTCCTAGTATCCACTCTTCAAAAAAGTGGATATACGAGTCTTGTTTAATAAACTAGATTCGTAGACTTATTTGAATAGTCAAATCAGTCCTAGTACCCACTCTTCAAAAGTGTGGATATACGAGTCTTGTTTAATTGTGTCCCAGACAACAATGCCACAAATAAGTCTCTATTGATCAAATCAATTTGAGCTATTTATTTGTCATTTTATATGTTTGAGATTTTATTTATATTCAAAATTAAAATTATGTTATTTACATCTAATGTATTTATCTCAGTATCATCTTTATATAATGAAAACACTTTAGTGTTTTAGAATATAAAGGTTTTATCCGCATCGGATTAAATACTGATACAGAGATAATGTCTCTAGTCTAACTAGTTACATTATAACATTTCCTAATTTAAGTACATACCCAAAGGGTAGTTCCTAAACTTAGGTTTATGCGGTCGAAACAGCGACTTTCGTCCCGTTTTCCGATTTGCAGAGAAATCTCGGCTTGAAGCCAGTATCCAGCTCACAGCGGATTCTGAACGTCAATACATATATTTTATGTACCACACTAAGTATTTAAAATCCAATTTTAATACTAGTAGTGAACATAACTTTGACAAATATTAAAGTTAGAGCCTCGCCCTTTCTTTAATTCCTTCGTGTCTTCCATACCAAATGGTAGTCACTTTGGGATATGTCAATTATCCTTTTCAATATTCACAAACCTTTGGCCAAGCCTTGGGTTTCGGAATATCGAAACGATGTGCACCTGTGCTACATGCCCATTGCAAACTTTGACTTTTCTCCACTAGAATAGTCAATTAATTCTCCAAGAATTATTAATTGCAATTTAATACTTTTAAATCTAAGATAGATTTATTGTATAGTATATTAATTAAGCACTAAAGTCATCATCACATAAATCTTCCAAAGACTTTATGCTCTACTATTTGCTTAATTATGGGCTTAGTAATAATAAGTTATTTTTCCAATAAATTAACCTATATCGATTCCCAATGAAAATTAAATCATTTAAAACATTTAATCCAAGAATTATATATTTTAAATATTCAACCTTTTCAATTCTTTACTTGATTTTAATAGTCCAACTATTTAATCCATTATTAAGGTACTATTTATTATAATGATTACAATAATCCATTATTTAATCAACTATATTTTAATATTGATTACTATAATCCCATTAAAAAAATCAACTATCATTTAATTCAATTATATTGATTACTATAATCCAATTACAAATCAACTATATATTGAAGAGTTTGTATATAGTCCAACTAATATACATTTTAAAACAAACATAAAATATTAGTCCGACTAATACTTTTGATTAATATGACAGGAGTAAAATATAAATGAGCGTGTTTAGCGAGTATTCGAAACGAATGTTGCAAAATTCAATACTTGCCTCCCACTATTTTTCGTCGAGCCTCTAACCCTCTGTGGAGTACTCGGGAAACCGCGTTTCCTAGTGGGCAGGATCCTATTAAATAACACACAACCCTGACTTTGGTCAATAAAAAACTGTATGCTATTTAACTAGGTAGATCTCACAGATCATTGGATCTCATCTAATTCCTAGATCCGGTAGGTGGACATCCAAGTCCGAAACATATGTATAATGTCAATGTATCAATACATTTTCCCAACCATATCCTCCGAATCATCTAGGCCATGGCTTGGCCCAAAACAAACCTAATGATTCCAGTTAAGCAGGACCCATGACGAGGGGAAAGTTTCGTAATCAATGTCATTGGAAAAAAAGTGATCTGACTTTGGCCAATAAATCACGATTTGGACAAGACACCGATATGCAACAAAACTCTCATGATTCAAGTACATCCTTGATTGACAAAGGTCTTGACTTGGTCAAAAACAAACCAATGCCAACTTCGGATCTTGAACAAGAATCATTCAATGGAAGGATATTTGCTTAATAAGATTGAGGGATTTCGCGTACAAAATTGGCTACAATTTAATTATCTTTGTTAAGGTCTCATATCATACCCCTTAAACATGCATTCTAAATACATAATTAAGCGAGTATGAAATAAAATAATAATGATATGCGGATGGAACTTAACACATTGATCCTAGATCAAATCTCTCCCTTTCTCACTCAAAGCTAGCACTTGTCTACTTGTACCCGTTACACTACACTTCTAAAGAAACCTCATATACATAGAGGGGAATAGGTGAGAAGAGAATACAAAGAGAAAGAAGGTGATAAGGCTGGACACGCAGGTCCATTTAATAAATCGAATTTTACAACAATTTCTAAAATTGCCCACCCATCTAATATCCATCCGATATACATTATTCATTCAACACAACCACGTATTCACACACATTATATATACAAACAAGACATGCTTTTACAACCAATCTAATCCAATTAATTAGTCTTTATTTAAAGTGATCATCCAATGTTCAAACAACGGTTTGATTTTGCACGAGTCCAACTCGATTTGAGAATAAGTACATAAGGTACGAATTCACGAATTATATCGAACTACTTATTAAATCTAATTTAATTCGTATTCAATACTAATTCAATTATTTAATTCCAAATTAAATGTTTACACTTTTAATATGCTTTAAAGACTTAGATTCTAAATCTAATCCTATTGGGTCTCAAAGCCCAACTAACATCCAATGTTAAATTCAATTCAAGTCAAATGGGCTTTCAATTTGTTTATTAAGGCTTGGGCTTTGGTCAATGTGGGTCAAAACCCAATTACCAAGCCCAAATAAGGAATCACCCTTAAGTGCCATAAAAAACCAATTTTAAGCCCATAAGGCCCAATTAAATTTTTTTAAAGCCCATTATTAAATTTTAATATTCCAAAATAAAGTCCAATTAATTAAAGTGTAATACAAGATTAATATAATTAAACCAAATATTTCAAAATACCTATTTAATTATTAATCATCTCTATTTTTCAAAATAAATGTCCAACATTATTTTAACAAAAATCAACTCCTTTACATGTCCATATGTATTCGGCCAAGGTGAGTTTTTTTGTGCCGATTTGTTTTTCAATCCGATTGAATTACTAATCTACGTCCCGTACACGTTCTAAGTCATCCAATGATCTTAACACCAAAAATTTCCAATCCACTCCAAGTAGCAAACACATTCGGCCAAGGCATGAATTTGGGGGGGAAAAATCATCCAATGCATTTTCATAAAATTGATTCAATATAACATCATGCTATATAAATGTAAGCCATTCTTATTAATCAAATTTCATAAGAACATGCTTCAATCCAATTTCATCATTACCATTCGGCCAAGGTTTGGATTTTTTGGGGAAAAATCATCCAATGCATTTTTTCATAAATTGATTCAATATAACATCATGCTATATATGTAAGCATTCTTATTAATCAATTTCAAAGAAAGCTTCAATAAATTTACATTCACCCATTCGGCCAAGGTTAAATTTTGTGGGGGAAAAATCATCCAATGCATTTTTCATAAAATTGATTCCATGTAACATCATTCTATATACATGCAAGCATACTTATTCATAAATTTCACAAGAAAATGATACTTCTTCCATTTTTCATCAAAAATCTTTCATTACTTTCATAAATTCATCAAATTTTACCTAAAACATTCATGCTTGCAACATTAGCCATTGATGCCATTGTTGGTTAATTCTAAGGTCCCAAGATCAATCAAGACATGAAATAATGTGTGAACACACCAACGGAGGTAGCGGAATATCACATTGATCGGTATAGAGTCGATTTGAAGACAAAGGACCCAAAAAACGCACTGCCATGTAAGCCTACTGCATGTAGTCCCCTGCCTACAAAAACAGAAAATTGAATGAGAAAACGGAGCTCTAGCTTCGTCGGATGGATCCCGTCTCATGGTCGAACCTCCCTACCACTTCGCAAGACTTGTAAGTGTGCTAGCACTTGATTTCTCACCATGAGAAACCACTCTTAGCTTCCCTATTGCTCACGTTTTTCTGGTTCAAAAACCAGTGAGCATTGTGCCCATTTGGGCGTGAGAGAAGAGAGCATTTGAGAGAGATGAAATGTTTGTGTTAAGTTAAAATGATTTACCAAAATCAATTTATATTTATGCCATAATATTTATTAAATAAATAATAAAATTATGACACAAAACATGCAATGGCTTAGCGGTCCCAAACACTCATTTCCATTGCAATAACATTGAGTGCATTCTACACTATCAACATGCAATGCATTATCAATAAAAATAATACATACAATGACATGTGTCATGTGGGCCCCACACGTTTCCAAATGAAGTGGGCCCACGTGCACTCAGCGTTCGGGTTCGATATTTCCGAAATACCGAGCTTACGTCGCGACGTTAATTCAATCGAATTTAAATAAATAATTGCGCCTGGCGAAATTATATATTTACGTCGCTAACGAATTAATTCTAAATTAACTCGTTTGCCCGAATTAAAATCTAATTTTAATTCCGCGTCGCAATCTAATTTCGTCTAATATATCGAATATATTAATACATCGATAATCCGAATTAATTTCTTCTCTCTTTAGACGACATTTTATCCCGGATAAAACATCTCCGTTATTAATCCTAGATTAATTCTCTCTCTCTCTTCTTTTATAATCCCAGATTATTCAGGAGTGCGAGTTGTGCGTCATTGGTGGATTATCGGGAAGCGACCCATGAGATCCCCGGATAAGTTGCAGTAAATACGGTCGTCGGAGTGCCCGAATCACGTACGTACCAAGTACTACGTCTCTACGATTTACGAGACAAGGTCGACTCCTAGCAACAGCACCAAGTCTTCCCAAGTTCTCCGGACATATTCATCAAAGAATATCTAGATCTGTATCAAGCGTAGTATACAATTGTATTGTGCGTATCGGCCCAGTATCGGAAATCACGTGCTAGGGCTGGGGCTGGATAAGGTTCTGCCCCTCCGAAACACATATCGGATGTCTGGTAACTAGTCCTCTATAATCGGATATTCATGACCTGGTCATAATATCACGATTGGATGCGCATCACTTTAAGAGCACTAATACCGTATCCTGCGTGACATCATCTCCATTATGACTGGAGGGAGTGACACTTCCCGTCTTGACATCACATCCAATACACTACGATTCTCTGATAAACCCAGAAGAGGTGAACACAGAACCAGTTAAGATCCCCCACCACCAAAAACAAAGTTTACCGATTGTCGTAAGTATTAGCGATGTAAGTCTCAGGTTAAGACTATACACACCTACCTGATTTCGGCCTCCCATAGACACCTAGTCATAATACCAATGGGATTCCGAAGGGTCTATCCAGAGCGAAGCTGTTTCCCGTACCATCGGTTGAAACACGACCTCCTATCGCACTTGCACAAGTATCCAATACTTATATATATGAGAACTATGCCGTTGTGCCCTCCAACGCGCACAAGTGCAATACTAGCCTATTCCGCATTATCGATGTCCAGTCTCGATAATACTACGGCTAGGGATATTTAATGATTAATCCTTCGTGGACTGATACTGTCTCATATCATCTCAATCCAGGAACTAATCATAGGGACCTCTCTTCATTTATATATTATGGTGATCTAATCACAAATGATGAGAGTGCAACTTCCTTATTACATAGTTAATTGCACAACAACACAATGATCTGTGCAAATAGTGACGCTATGGGTCATATTATCCAACAAATGGACGAGCTTTCTCACTAACTCATATCTCTGGGCCCTCGGTTAATATCGGTTGAAGATCGTGCAACCTCGCCAACATGTTATAGAGATCCAAGTCCAGTTCTACATCGACGGAAAGCTGAGTCATGCAGCAAGCATTAATTGACTGAGCAGTTTCACAATCCTTCGCTGTGAGTCTTCCAAAGCTCCAGCTCAAGTAGCTCATCAGGTTGGGCTTAGGCCAAGAGGTCTCTATATAGTATATAGCAGCCTCTCGGCTCCAAGGACATCCTCAGATTCATTTCCCAACCGGCAAAGTTCGTGCCCTTTGAGACATTTTCGCCCATGATAATGTCTCGAACCTTTCCCTTTCCTGTCATCTTGACTACGATAGTCCAACTATCTAGTCAATGATATTTCGGTACAGTCTAATGTTACAAGAAAAATAACATTATATTAGTCCAACTAATAAATAATTTGATGAAATAATTTGAAAGCGCGTAAAGTAAAGTTTAAGTATCTGAATGAAATTGCAAATTCAATACTAGCCTCCCACTATTTTTCGACGAGCCTCTAAACCCTCAGTCGAGTACTCGGGAAACCCCGTTTCCTAGTGGGCTAGGATCCCTTTAAATACACACACAACCTTGACTTTGGCCAACAAGCTGTATGATATTTAACTAGGTAGATCTCGAAGATCAATTGGATCTAATCCAATTCCTAGATCCGGTAGGTGGACATCCAAGTCCGAAAACATATATATAATAATATGCCAATATATCCAATTTATTTTCCTAACCTTTTTCCTCGAATCAACTAAGCCTTGGCTTTGGCACAACAAGCTTAATGATTCCAGTTAAGCGGGACCCATTGACATGGAAAGTTCGTATCAATGTCGATGGACAAGAAGTGATCTTGACTTTGGCCAACAAATCACGACTTGGAAAAGACACCGATATTGGAACAAAACTCTCATGATTCAAAACACATCCGCATTGACAAAGGTCTTGACTTTGGCCAACAAACCAATGCCAACTTTGGATCTTGGGTAAGAATCACTCAACGAAGGAAAA
>SKCR01013423.1:0-11682 GCA_019454045.1 Zanthoxylum bungeanum
AAAAAGATAATTCCCTTCTTGGTCGATATCATTAATGCCGACCCCACAACTAAGAGCCAAACTGTAAGTGGCCGAGCACTTTATGATTGGTAACCGAGCACTTGAGTTCAGATGACCGGGCAATCATCAGATCGACAACAGCATTCTCAGTTCAACAGACCATTATGGCCGATCTCGTGAAGACCGAGCATATGACGAGACATACTCCAGAAGATAAGGAATCCTATTTCTACGGATAAGATGATAAGTTTTCATACTTTCATGAGGAAAACTGATAAGTCAGTATCCTAATAGGATAAAAGCAGTAAAGGTAGTTTTCAACTAGGAATCCTTATAGGAAGATGAATCTGATCTTCACTATTATAAATAGAAGGGAAAGAATGCTTGTAAAGCAGGTTTTGGGGAGAATTAGGAAGAGCTATATTTATAATAGAAGTGCTCATCTCTCAATTATTAATTACAACTTTCCAAATCAATACAAACAATAAACTTTTACTAATTTATTTTTTTCTTTTTCCATTTTTGACTTTTTTTGTTGATCATTTTACAAACATTTGTCACAATCCACCAACATTTTAACTTTTTTTTTTACTTAATTTTCTAATAATTAAAATTATATGCGACACACATTGATTTCTTCACCAATTTTAATCTTGAAAACCTCAGAACTAGAAAATCTTGTAAAGAGCAAAGTGGTAGATATTTGAGTCTTCTTTCATCTGAAACTAGAACCGCATCAATCCAATACTGGAGTAAAATGTTATGGCCAAACTACAAAAATTATGCAAAATTGGAATTTCCGAAATTGTACACTGTTAGAACGTCTTTTCAAGTTTCTGAACTCCAAAATCCAAATATCATGTCTATTTTTCTAGTTACGCATCCAACGTATTATTTTACCTATATAAGAAATAAAAATCACAGTAAAAATATATAAAACATAAATTTAATTATTATTTCTCAAATGTGCTAAATTAAAGGGATTAATGAAACTACAAGTATAAAATAATTAATTTTCTTTTTAATAAATATATATATTTTTACTGTTCATCACACTCCCCAACCAGTTTATTACTAGTCTCTAGTAATTTAAGCGAAAATTAAAAAGACAAATTCTTATCCAAGTTTGTAATTATTTTATTTCTTTCAAAATTATCTAATAAGAAAATTCCCATGTACTTTTTGTCATTCTTCCATCCACTCATAACAGAAAGTTTCAAACAATTCATTGTACCCACAATATTCACAGGTCTTATTGAAAAAATAGTAATATTTTTGTCCTAAAGTTATATCAGAATTCACACATTTTGCCAATGATAGTTTATTTATATACAAAAATAGTTTTTTTTAATAATATTGTCTTTAACCCTTGTAACGAGATTTGGGCCAGTCCCAAATCAGTTGGTTTTAGGGTACTAGGTGTTAAGACACTCATACAGACTTAATTGCTCGAATCTCAGATGTCAAAAAGAAGACGTGCTTGATTTCCTTAAACTTTCTCTTTAACCACGTAACGAGCTTTGGGCCAGTGACTCCGAGACCAGTTGGCCTTAGGGCATTAATTGTTAAAATACCCATACGGACTTAATTGCTCGAGTTAGAGAGACTACGAAATCAAACTTATTTACACATTTTTTTTATTAAAACAACTCAAGCCCTATTATTTTACGCAAACAATCATTGCTTGCTGAGTCAATATGTCTGGTTACAAAGTAAAAACTTGATTATTATCATTTTTTAAACTAACTCAACCCCTACCATTTTATGCGAACAATCACTGCTTGTTGATACAAGATATTTGGTTACTGAGTAAAAGCTTGGTTAGTCTTTTTTGAATAAAAACATAAATTTCACCGCCTTTAGGTGCTACCTTAAACAAACTAAAGAATTGAATATTATAAAATTTTCACTTATAACTCATGATCATATGTTACTGTGTATGTTGATAATACATGTCAAATGAGCATATGAAGATCAAATTTAATCAATATTATGGAGAATTCACAAATTTAAATAATTCAAAAAGAAATGAACCAAAAAAAACTTATTACGAAATACATTGAAATGCGTCTCAGAAGCAAAAACTCCTTACACTGCCATCACTGAACAACAATTCCACTTATTTAGTGAAATTTTGTTGTTGGTTTGTGTGTAATTTTTTTGAATAAAAACACAAAACAAATTCAACACAAAATAAATTTGTTTACACACAAAACAACAATAAAATAAAAACAACATATTTTTTTTAAAAAAAAAAAAACAACAACAAAAAATAAAAATTTTTTTTTTTACAAAAAGAAAAACACCAAAAAAAAAAATTAAAACTATCTAGTCAACTATCCCCTCTCCCAACCAAATTGAGACATTTTCCCAAATGTCTGAATTAAAAAATAGAGATTAGAAGACATCAACTGGTTAGTGTGGAATTGACAATTGAATCTACAACACTGCTACTAAAAATAAAAGTTATGTATTAAAACAAAAAAAGAAATCAAAATAGTAAATGATATGTACTGATAGTTATGATTATGGCTCACATCTTCCTCTGATTTTACATCCAGTAACGGCTTGAACGCCCTCTATGGGTCGGGGATATACTCCACTTCCAATTTTCTTATAAATTCACAAACATGGTCTTTTAAAGTCGGATTCTCGAGACTATATTGTTGTCTTTCTTTTTGAAATTATGTATGTAAATTGTGAATCAGTTTATCAAATCCATTTGGATGCGCCTCAAGAGTCAATGAAATATCATCCAATGACTTCTTACTTAAGCTATCTCTAATGGGTTGATTTTTTCTTCGGGATTATTAGACATCATTCCTAAAGAACGACAATGAGTGTTGCACGTCCAACATGTGTATGTATAAAAAATACCTAATTATTTAGCTATTCGTTTCTTAGCATAGATGCTTTTCTCCAAATTAGGCACGTAAGAGATAAATGAATTAAAAAGTTTTAGGACTTCAGTTTTAACCACTTTTTTCATGTAAGGGTTTAATTTTTTTTAGGTGATCGATGTGTCTTGAAATTATCTTTTAAATTTATTTTGCGTGTTTATTTTAAATGATTAATGTCTTTTATATCTTTTAAATTCCATCCAATTCATTGTTTATGTTCTTTCAAAATAAATAACTTACCTTCTTGATCGCTTGTGAGAGAGGAATAAATTACCACATGGTTGTTCATCTCCAAGAAAAATGTACTCCAATCCTTCTGGCAAAGTCTTTAATTCCAATTTGGGTGCTTCCTCATTTTTCTCGTCTTCAAGTGTTCCTAGTTCCTTAAAATTTTGCTTCTCTCTATCGTCTCCCAGTGCATGTATAGAATCAAGTAAAAAATCATTAGGAATATTTGAATCTAATTGCGTACTTGATTCAAGAAAATTTATTGTACAAATTTCCATACGATCGGGTAAACTCCCCTGAATATATTTCTTCACAATTGGTTCAATTAATTCCATCCTCTCATTTTCACTGTCCTCATAGTATGGTTGTTTGCACGTGTTTAAAACATTAAGCTTCAATGTCATATTACCAAATAACAAATTCATGATTTCATTCCTGTACACAGAACCTGTTAAAGTCCTGGACGACCAAAACTAAAGCGTAATGATTGTCGCAAGTATTAGCGATGCAAGTCTCAGGTTAAGATCAAATACACATACCTTGATTCGGATTCCCATAGACACATTATTATACAACCAATGAGATTCCGTGGGTCTATCCGAAGCGAAGCTGTTTCCATACCATTGGTAACACAACCTCCCATTACACTTGCATAAGTATTCAATACTTAAATATATGAGTACTATGCCGTTATGCTCCCACAACGACCACAAGTGCAATACTACTCTATTCCGCATTATCGATGTCCAATCTCGATTATACTACGACTAGGAATATTTAATGATTAAACCTTAGTGGATTGATATTGTCTCATATCTTATAATCCGGAACTAATCATAAGGACTTTTATCACTTTATGTTTAAGTAATCCAATTACGAAATGATAAAATAGCAATTTCATAGTCACATAGTTAATTTGTATAAAAACCATAATGTCTTTTACAAATAGTGACGCTATGGGTCATAATTGTCTAACAATCTCCCACTTGGCCTATAGCCAGTCACTCAAGTATCTAACACCTGAACTATGTACATGTCGCTCAAACTTTTGTTGTGAAATAGCTTTCGTCAGCGGATCTGCAATATTGTCATCTGATGCGACCTTCTCGATCTTCACATCGCCACGATGTAAGATCTCACGAATCAGATGGAAATGTCGAAGAACATGCTTGGATCGTGATGAGACCGTGGTTCCTTAGCCTGCGCTATAGCCCCGTTATTGTCACAATACAATGGAACGGGCTTAGCTGCTAATGGAACTACTCCTAATCCAATTAGGAATTTACGGATCTAAACTGCCTCTTTTGCTGCTTCAGCTACAACAATGTACTCCACTTCTATTGTTGAATCGGCAACAGTCTCTTGCTTGGAAGATTTCCAACTTACTGCTCTGTTGTTCAAGCAAAACACGTACCCAGATTGTGACTTAGAGTCGTCTTTATCGGTTTGGAAACTTGCGTCGGTATATCCAGTTACCTCAAGTTATCCATCTCCATAGATTAAGAAGGCATCCTTAGTTCATCTAAGATACTTAAGGATATTCTTAACCGACATCCAGTGACCATCACCTAGATCGGCCTGATAGCGACTACACATGCTCAAAGCATACGAGACATCAGGTCGCGTACATATCATGGCATACATGATCGATCCGACTACCGAAGCGAACGAGATCCGACTCATGTTGTCTCTCTCATCTTTAGTTTTAGGACACATGTTCTTAGATAGAGTGACGCCATGTGACACTGGCAATAGTCCCCTCTTGGACTGATCCATGTTGAATCGCTTCAACACTTTGTCAATATACGTGTTCTGGGAGAGTCCAAACAACTTTCTAGATCTGTCTCTGTAGATCTTTATTCCTAGAATATAGGCTGCTTCTCCCAAATCTTTCATGGAGAATTTTAATGAAAGCTAAGCTTTCACCAATGTTAACATGGGAATGTCATTGCCCATAAACAATACATCATCAACATAAAGGACAATGAATGTCAGTGCGCTCCCACTAACCTTCTTATATACACAAGGGACATCCTCGTTTTGAATGAAATCATATTCTTTGATGATCTCATCAAAATGCTGGTTCCAAGAACGCGATGTTTGCTTCAATCCATAAATGGATCGATTTAACTTACAAACCTTGTTTGCAAGTTTTGGCGTGACAAAACCGTCAGGCTGTTGTATATAAACATCCTCTAAAAGGTTTCCGTTAAGGAAAGCGGTTTTGACGTCCATCTGTCATATCTCGTAATCGAAATATGCAACAATAGCAAGCATAATCCGAATGGATTTAATCATGGCAACTGGTGAAAACGTTTCGTCGTAATCGACACCATATCGTTGACAATACCCTTTCGCTACAAGCCTAGCTTTGTATGTTTGTATGTTGCCATCCATGTTGGTATTCTTCTTGAAGATCCACTTGCAACCAATAGGCTTTACGCCTTTTGGTGCATCAACCAGTGTCCAAAATTGGTTGGTGTACATGGAATCTATTTCGGACTTCATGGCTTCTTGCTATAAAGCGGAGTCGATATCTTGTATCGCTTCCTCATACGTAGCTGGTTCGTCTTCCTCAATAAGATTGACATCCACATGAGGTGAGATCAGAAACCCATACATCTCAGGTTGGTTTCTGACTCTCTGCGACCTACGCGGTTCTTGTGTATTCAAAGGTTGTGGTACAGTTTCATCCCCGATGAACTGTTCTTATTCCGTTGAGGATTCTATGCCAGGAACAGCATCACTCCGATTTTCATCGAGTTCTACTTTCCTCCCACTAACCACTGCATTAATGAATTCCCTCTCAAGGAAAACTGCATGTAGAGCAACAAATATTTTATTCTCTTGTGGGTTGTAAAAGTAATATCATTTGGTTTCCCTAAGATAACCTACAAATAGGCATTTATCCGATTTGGGTCCTAGTTTGGTACCTTCCAAACATTTAACGTATGCCCAGCATCCCCAAATCTGCAGGAATGAGAAACCCTGTTTCTTTCCTGGCCATATCTCATACGGAGTTTGTTGAACAGACTTTGACGGAACCTTATTCAAAATAAGTATTGCACAGTTCAATGCATATCCCCAGAAGGAAATAGGTAGCTCTATACGACTCATCATAGACCTCTCTATATCCAATAAAGTTCGGTTTCTCCGTTCGGACACACCATTTAACTGGGGTGTTCCGGGAGGAGTCCACTGTGAAAGAATACCATACTCTTTCAAGTAGTCAAGAAAATCATTGCTCAAGTATTCTCCACCACGGTCCGACCGTAATGTCTTAATACTTTTATCGGTCTATTTTTCTACTTCGTGTCGAAACTCTTTGAATTTCTCAAAGGTTTCCGACTTGTGTCTCATAAGATACACATAACCATAGCACGATGCATCATCCGTAAAGGTTACGAAGTATTCATATCCACCTCTAGCCTGGCTAGACATGGTACGTCACTATAAACGATGGTTAACAGTTCGGTGGCACGTACATCCTTTTCGCTAAAAGGCGTTTTAGGCATTTTTCCTAATAAGCAAGATTCGCAGACGTCATATGAATTTGGATCAAATCCGTCCAAGTACCCACTCTTCGAAAGTGTGGATATACGAGTCTTGTTGATATGTCCCAGACAATAATGCCACATATAAGTTTCATCATTGTTACTTACTTTAAGCCTTTTATTTGTTACATTATATGTTTGAGATTGATTATATTCAAAATATAAAGACCATTACTAGCATCAGCAGAACATATCTCAAAATCATCTTTATAAATAAAACAACCAGTGTTTTCGAATACAAAAGTGTACCCGCATTGGGTCAAACAAGATACAGAGATAATATTCCTAGTCAAACTAGGTACATAATAACAGTCTGAAAGTTTAAGTACATGCCCTGAGGGCAGTTCTAAAACAAAAGTGCCAACGGCCAAAACAGCGACACGTGTCCCATTTCCAACGCGTAGATCAATCTCCCCTGAGGCCAGTCTCCTGTTAATCTGCAATCCTGCACATCAGTACATATATGAGTACCACAACCAGAATCAAAAATCCAATTTTTAGAACTAGTAGTAGACATGTTTATCTCAATAACAAACATATCTGAAGCTGGTGCCTTGCCCGCTTTCTTATCCTTCATCTGCGCCTTGTACTCACGGCAGTCACGTTTCCAGTGACCCTGTTTGCCACACTGCAGGCAGACATCTTGGGATTTGTCCCTTGACTTCCTAGAAGCCTTTGACGATTTGGCCTTGCCATTCTTCTTCTTCTTCTTAATACCTCCAGTCGCCTTGGGCTAAGCCCTTGGAGAATGAGATGTTGAAGCGAAGTGCGCCTCGCGCTTTTTACCCTTTAGATGTTCCTTTTCAGCTTCTCTCAGTATTGACATTAACTCTCTAAGAGTATCATCTTGGTTCATCATATTGTAGTTCATGATGAACCCACTCCAAGTGTCGGTGAGAGACTGTAAGATCAAATCTATCGAAGTCTCAGCCTCGAAGACAATGCCCATTTGTGTCAGCTGATCGATGTCAGCAATCATCTGTGACACATGGTGCTCAACAGATGTACCCTCTAACATGCGAGAATGAAAGAGCTTCTTTTGTAACTCATATCTCTGCGATCTAAGATTAGATCGATGAAGATCGTGTAACTTCGCCAACATGTTATATGGATCCAATCTCTTATTCTGTCGACGAAATTGCTGAGTCATAGCAGCACGCATAATGGACTGAGCAGTGGAGTTATCATCGCTATGAGTCTTCCAAAGATCTAGCTCAAGCAACTGATCAGGTCCGGGCTTAGGCCCAAGAGGTTTCTCTATAGTATATAGTAACTTCTCGGATCCCAAGACAATCATGAGATTCATTTCTCAGTCAGAAAAATTTGTGCCATTGAAGACATTATCACCCATGATGATGTCCCGGACACTATTCTTTCCTGTCATCTTAATTGCAATAGTCAAACTACTCAATTAACGATGTATGGGTACAGTCTAACTGTTACAAGAAAAATAATAAAATATTAGTCCAACTAATAAATATAATTGACGAAATAATTTGAAAGCGCGTAAAGCCAAGTATTGAACGAAATTGCAAATTCAATACTGGCCTCCCACTATTTTTTGACGAGCCTCTAACCCTCTGTTGAGTACTCGGGAAACCTAGTTTCCTAGTAGGCTAGGATCCCGTTAAATAACACACAATCTTGACTTTGGCCAACAAGCTGTATGATATTTAACTAGGTAGATCTCTAAGATCAATGGATCTCATCCAATTCCTAGATCGGTAGGTGGACCTCCAAGTCCGAAACATATATACCATATATATGCCAATATATCCAATATATTTTCCTAACCTTTTTCATTTGAATCAACTAAGCCTTGGCTTTGACACAATAGACTTAATGATTCCAATAAAGCGGGACCCATTGACTTGGAAAGCTTCGTAATCCATGTCGATGAACAAGAAGTTTTGACTTTGGCCAACAAATCACAACTTGCCCAAGGCATGCGATATAGAACAAAGCCATCATGATTCAAACACATTCTCGATGGACAAAGGTCTTGACTTTGGCCAACAAACCAATGACAAAGGTCTTGACTTTGGCCAACAAACCAATGCCAATCTTGGATCTTGAGAATGAATCATTCAATGGAAGGAAAACGCTTAATATTTGTTGAGGGTTTTTCGCGTAATTGGCAACCAATTAATTATCTTTGATTAGGTCTCATCATACACCCTTAAGCATGCATTCTAAAAGCATAATAAGGCGCGGTAAATAAATTAATAATGATATGCGGATGGATATCTCACAAATTATTCCTAGAACAAGTCACACCATTTCCTCTCCCCGGCTAGAACTATTCTAACTTATACCAAATTACATAATACAATAAAGAAACCTCATTGACATTGAGGGGAATTGGTGAGAAGAGAATTACAAATAGTAAAGAGATAGAAGGCTGGACACGTAGGTCCAATTAATAAATTCTAAAATTATTACAATTTCCAAAATTTCCCTCACCCTTCTAATATCCATCCGATATACATTATTCATACAACACATTCATGTATTCATACAAAGCATGTATTCAATCAATCTAATCCAATTAATTAATCTTTGAATTAATGACCATCCAATGTTCAAACAATGATTTGATTTACGCGAGTCCAACTCTTTTAAGAATAAATACTTTTAAATACGTATTCTTGAATTATATCGAACTACAACTTTAAATCTAATTTATTTGTATTCAATACTAATTCAAATTTAATTCCAAATTAAACACTTACACTTATTTATATGCCTTAAAGACTTGAATTCCAAATCCAATCTTGATGGGTCTCAAAGGCCCAATAACATCCAATGCCATTTTAATTAAAGTCCAATGGGCTTTTAATTGATTCTTAAGGCATGGGCTTTGGCCATAATGGATCAAACCCAAAATGCCAAGGCCCAATAGGAATCACCCTATTGCCAACAAATCAATTTAGGCCCATTGGGCCCAATTAAAATCTTTAAAGGGCCAAGTGATGTATTTGGTCTTTATGGAATTGGTTTTGGGCCCAACTGGATCCAATCCAAAAGTCCAAAACCAAACTTGGTCAAACCAAGCCCATTAAGCCCAAATACACACTTTTAGCCCAATAAACTTTAAAAGGCCAATTATTATAATTTTAATATTCCAAATATTTTAATTATTATAATTAAAGTGTATTAGACATGATTAATTAATTAACCTTAATATTTCCAAAACATCAATTAACTAATTAATTATGCTTAAGTTAATCAATTTATGCTCAACACAAATTGAAGCAAAACATATCACTTTCATGCTCAACATGCTCTTTGAATTTAACATAAACATTATTGACTTTGATAACAATCTAATCAAAACAACAATCAACATTTATATCATGCTTTAAACACATCCAATGTAGTAAAAATCAAAAAATCTAACTGTAATAGCATTCTGACAAGCAGGTGGTGTTATGATTTTTTGATTCAATCAATTTGTCTCAAATCTAATCATGCACAACTCTAAGTTATCATATTCTAAGCATGCTCAAGCCATCAATTTGAAAAAATCATGTTCAAAACACAAAAGCCCTAAATTTTAGTCTCAAGAACCCTAGAATTTTTCATGCTTAAAATTGACTCATGATACCATTGTTAGTGTTTCTAGAACATGCCAAGGATCGAATAAGCATGAAAGCATGTGATAAAGATCATTATAAGTTGCGGAATATACTTACAATAAATGGATTGGCTTTGAAAAATTTTGAGAAGTGATCTCCAAGATCCAACCTTTCAATGTGATTCCAAGCTTTGAGTTGTTTCCCTATCACCTTTGTTGATCTTTGAAGTGCTAGTTTTGAATGATTTTGCCACAAAATCAAAGAGAATAATATGAAGAAGCTCACGCCCAAAGCCTTAGGGTTTCTGGATTTTGTGTGTTATGTTTGCAAAATGAGAGAGAGAATGCTTTTGGTGAAATCCAATTTACCCTTTTCACCTAAACAAGGTGGTTGGGTAAATGGTTTCACCAAAACCATTCCAAGGTGGTTGGAAAAGTTAGTGTTTCACATAAATGTCAACCACTCTCCCAACTACCACATGTGAAGTTGGCCCCACAATTTGAATTCAAAATTCAAACGGTTTCTACGAATGTTTGATGCGGCTCGGATCCGTTCAATCCGATTAAATGAATTTTCATCGCTAAATAATTAAATCTAATTTAATTAAATAACGACGCCTCCTAATTTAATTACGGATGCCGTTTACGAATTAATTCTAAATTAATCCGTTCGCATGTATTAAAGTCCGACTTTAATTTCGTGTTGAAATCTAATTCTAATTAATATATCTGATATATTAATTTTAGCCCATATCAATAAATTAAATAGAAAAATCAAATTTAACTATTAAATTTATTTTATCGATTAATTCCAAATTAATCGTGCTCTCTCTCTTTCGAACACATTTAATCCCAGATTAAATAATGCCTCAATTAATCCTAGATTAATTTTCTCTCTCTTAATTAATCAACTGTCATCGGTGAATCTTTGGGAAGCGACCCAAGAGACCTCTGGAATATTGGGAGTAAATCCCGTTATCGGACTATCCGATTAAGTGCGTACCTCGTACTACGTGCTAACCGATTTACAAGACATGGTTGGCTTCTAGCAAAGCACCGTGCCTACCCAATTCTCATAAATATTCTTACTGGAATATACAATCTATGTCAGACGTAGAATACGTAGTATTGCGTATAATGATCCAGTATCAGATGTCACATGCAAGGCTTGGGCTGAAATAGTGTCTGCCCCGTACGAAGCATATATCGAATCACAATCAACTAGTCTCTTTAATCGGATAATCATGATGTTGTCATATTATCCCGATGGTTGCAACACATTAGAGTACCAGTTGTGTATCCCTGTGTGATCATCATCTCATATGACTAAAGTGATACTTCCATCTTGACATCACATCCAATACTCTACGATTCTCAATAATCCCAGAAGAGGCGTACACAGAATCTATTAAAGTCCTGGACG
>SKCR01013424.1:0-11646 GCA_019454045.1 Zanthoxylum bungeanum
TCATATGGACTTTTGCCATTAATATATTAAAGTAAATAATTTTACAAAACGGCAAAAGGGCAATTTCATTATCACATAGTTAATTTTGTACAATGATACAATATCATTTACAAAACAGTGACGCTATCGGTCATAATGTCTAACAATACAAAATGAATTTTAGATAAAAAACTCTTCAAAAAACGTGTAAAGCTTTTTCCCTCTCAAAAATTCATTAATGGCATCATTATCTTACATTGAGAATAGAGAAATGTATCATCCCATAAAGGTGACTAGATACATCCATCATCTATTCGTGTCAAGTAATGAGATATCGCGATGTGATTTGCGGATCCCACCCGTTTCAAAATACGAATGTGTCCGCAAACACTTTCGGGCTCGATTTCGCTAATTCCGAATTAACGTATTTCCGTCGCGACGAGAATTAAATAATTACGCCTAGCGAAATTACTATTCAGATCGCTAACGAATTAATTCTAAATTAATTCGTTTGCCCGAATTAAAATCCGATTTTAATTCCGCGTCGAAATATAATTTCGTTTAATATATCGAATATATTATTTTATCGATTAATTCCAAATTAATCGATCTCTCTCTCTCTCTCCTAATAAGGCATTTTATCCAAGATAAAGTTTCTCCGTAATTAATCCAAGATTAATAAAGTTCGAATCAAACATCATAGGTGAATCTTCAGGAAGCGACCCAAGAGATCTCCGGATATGTTGGCAGTAAATACGGTCGTTGATAATCCAACACGTATGTACCTCGTACTACGTTTTTACCGATTTACAAGACAAGGTTGGCTTCTAGCAAAGCGCCATGCCTACCCAATTCTCCCAGAAATATTCTTACAGGAATATATAGATCTGTATCAAGCATAGTATACCGTAGTATTATGCATATCGGCCCAGTATCGGATAGTCACGTGCTAGGGCTGGGGCTGGATAAGTGTCTGCCCCGTCCGAAGCACATGTCGGATGTCTGGTAACTAGTCTCTATAATCGGATATGTATGACCTAGTCATAACATCCCGATGGTTGCGCAACACTTAAGAGCACTAGTACCGTATCCTCCTGCGTGACATCATCTCCAATATGACTGAAGTGATACTTCCGTCTTGACATCACACCCAATACACTACGACTCTCTGATAAACCCAGAAGTGGAGTACGCAGAACCGGTTAAAGCCCTGTACCACCAAGACCAAAGTCTATCGATTATCGTAAGTATTAGCGATGTAAGTCTCAGGTTAAGACTATACACACCTACCTTGATTTCGGCCTCCCATAGACACATAGTCATAATACAATGGGATTCCGAGGGGTCTATCCAGAGCGAAGCTGTTTCCCCCGTACCATCGGTGAAACACGACCTCCTATCGCACTTGCATAAGTATCCAATACTTATATATATGAGAACTATGCCATTGTGCCCTCACAACGCGGACAAGTGCAATACTAGCCTATTCCGCATTATTGATGTCCTGTCTCGATAATACTCCGGCTAGGGATATTTAATTATTAATCCTTCGTGGACTGATACTGTCTCATATCATCTCAATCCAAGAACTAATCATATGGACCTCTCTTCATTTATATATCTATGGTGATTTAATCACAAATGATGAGAGTGCAATTTCCTTGTCACATAGTTAATTTGCTACAACAACACAATGATCTGTGCAAATAGTGACGCTATGGGTCATTTTATCCAACATTATTAGATAATTATTACATCATAAATGATATCATTACATCATTATTATGATAATGATAAATGAGCCATCATGGAGACAAGAACACATGGCCTTCTATGCTCTCCAAATGTTTAAGTCCAATGTTATGTATGACCTATTGCCTTTGCTTTGTCATTTGCTATTGCTTCTTGTGCTTTTGTAAGACATCAACTTAAGTGTGTTTGCCATTACTAGAAAAACACATGAAGATCATTGACAAGAGTAGTTGGCTTTGGTGGAATCTTTTCTTTACCATTTTCACTCAATTGTTGAGTGTGTTTGCCAATACTAAGAAAATATTTGTAGCTTGGAGACAAGAGTAGTTGGCTTTGAGAGAACATAATCTCTACACTTTGGAAGAGAGAAAAATAATGAATTATTCACACAAGTGCATGTAAGAGAGAGCTCTAGCAAAAACACAAGTGTTGTGAGAGAGTTTGAGAGAGTTCAAAATCTAGAATTTTTGTTTGATCAATAGTTGAGTGAAAATAAAATTTTTCTCAAGTGTTGAGAAGTAAGAAAACTTACTCAGATGTTGAGAGAAAGTTTCTAAAATCCAAATATAATTGTGATAATTTTTTTTCTCTAAAAAGATTAGAGTTTAATCCTTGTGAGTGAAGTCTACTCTTCGGCTTGTTGGTTTCGAGTCATAGTTCGGAAGATCGGGTGGTTGATCCTAGCATCAGATAGTAAAAGAAAAACATCTACAACAACAAGCTTGTTCACTGCAAGGAGTCTAATTCAGTAGCCATTCAGTTTCAACAAAAGAGAAGGCGAACTTTTTTTTAAGGTCTATCCGGGTGCCAACAACCGCTTCCGTTGCATTTTCGGGAAAGTCATTTCCTTCAATTGGCATCAAGAGCTAAGGTTGAAAATTGTTCTTAACCCTTCTATTTTAATATTTCAGTTTTAATGGTTCATATGAGATATAAATCATTAATATGTATGTTGTGATGAGTATGCACAATTTAGATTCATGAGATGAATGGTTTTTATGTTCATGAGATGAATGTTTTGATTATGTGATGAATGTGTTGCGTTGGTAGTTAATTTTTCCGGCTCTTGTTTTTAGTATTGGGAATTTAAGGCCATAAGGTCATATTCTTTCAAAATGTTGTAAAGTTCATTTCTTTGTAATAAGTTCATTTGTAACCCTATTGTAATATGGAGGAGCCGATGTCGCGGAGGACCTATCACAAGCCGATTCCGAAAAGAATGAACTTAAAAACACACCATGAAGCAAGACTTGAAGATCAAGGAATGCCTTGGATGATTACTTGTACAGATTATATTAGTTTAGAAAAATAAGAGCCTGGTCAACGCAATTCGTGAATGTATGTTTTCGGCCGTTCCAGTCCTTGGAAAGCAGGTTGTGTCGTGACACAACCCTTTCCGCGTCACGACGCGAAGATTATAGTAAGCTATTACCTGACCTGAACATCACCACGTTGCAACGCAGACCAATTGGCATCGCGACGCGAAACAGACCTAACATTTTAATACTATCTATTTCATTGCATGTCGTGACGCCCAATTTGGGAGTCGCAACGCACAGCCTGGGCATGATAATGTATTTAAATTATTTGAATAACATATCATATAGCCTAGGGTGCCTACTCTTTCATCTTCATATGCCATAACATGTATAGATGCATGATATTCTAAGTCATAAAATATGATTTTATGTAAGTTAAAAGTTAAAATAGAATATGCATGCATGAACAACTAGTTAATAAGATTAATTGGTTTTGTGGTTAAAAAAATTGAGAACATAAATCTTAGACTTTGAATTCTAAAATTTTGAAACCACCTATTGAACTAATTACTTAAAATTTAAAAGAAATTAGGTCACTATAGCCAGTTGATTAAAAAGTTTAATTAAGTAAAATTGATTAGTCGAGACTAATTGGTGTTAGTGAATAATATTTTTTAAAATTGGTTAGATCACTAATACTCATCTAGTATTAATTAGGTTATGGTTTAGCCATACATAATCTAAATAGATTAGATACTAGTGTAATAGAAACCTTGTTTTCAAAATAGTGGGTGGGAGAGTGATATACCACAATATATCCCATGATCTCCGTCGTTATCCAAAATCATGAGACTCAAAAGGCGCCTCGAGATGGCTTTGCTTTCGTCCCCCTACAGATGGTGTCTATTTTGGGTCAATACCAAGTTTGGATTCCGAGAGGATAGGAACTCTAGATGTATTTGGTGATTTGACCTATCCTACGACGACACTTCACTAGTTAAGTCCGAGGGTTCCGAAACAACAGGTTACACTCACAAAGGAATGATTAAATTATTAATCAATTTATTGGTTAAATGTTAATCAATTATCCTTGATCAAATAAACAGTGGTTGATTAATATAGGAATAAAAAAGTTATGTCCAGATATATTAATCAATTGAGTGGTCTCAATCTATCATGAGAATACTTGACCTACCATATGTCGGTACTTTTTTTGCGGAATGATAGATCATTGTGGCATAGTAATTTCTTTTGGTTCTACTTCATTATACATGCATCATGCATCATGTTTAATTTTATACCTAAAAATTTTGATGATTTTGATATGCGATGAATGGATGTTGAATGCATGTTTTTTTATTTATTTCAAAAAACACCCATGGCATCTTCTGTAATTGCAATTCTCAAACAAGACAAATTAATTGGGGAAAACTATAAAAAATGAAAAAGTGATATGAACGCTATATTGGTTTGTGAAGACCTCAATTTTATCCTAATAGAGGAATGTCCTCCTGAACCAGCTGCAAATGCACCCAAAACTATTCGTGATGCCTATAACCAATGGATAAAAGCCGATGAGAAAGCTCATAGCTATTTGTTAGCAAGTATGTCTGAGGTTCTTGCTGCACAGCTTTATGAGATTATGCAGTCATTAGAAGACATGTTTGGGCAGCCTTCGGAGCGGAAACAACATGAGGCTATTGCCTCATTGTTAACTGCGAGGATGAAGGAAGAAGCATCAGTCCGAAAGCATGTCTTGAAGATGATGTCTCATCTCAACATGGCCGAAGCCCATGGTGCTCGTATTAATGAGCAAAGCAAGGTGACAATGATCATGGAAACACTTCCGAAGAGTTTCCTGCAGTTTAAAAGTAATTGTTCTATGAATAAGTTGTCTTTTACTTTGAAAGAACTGCTAAGTGAGCTCACTAGTTACGAGTCCATGATGCTTGGACCTCGTAAACTGAATACCGAGGTAAATGTTGTCGAATCTTCTAGATCATTTAAGAACAAAAGGAAAGGCACTGGGAAGGCTAAGGCAAAACCAATAAAGAAAAAGAACAGAAAGAGCTCCAAATGTGCCAAGCCCAAATGAAACTGTTTCCACTGTAAAAAGGATGGGCATTGGAAGAGGAATTGTCCTAAGTACATTGCTGAGCTTTAAGAGAAAAAGAATACAGGTAAATACAATTTACTAGTTATTGAATTTCTATTAGTAGAGATGATAAATCCTCTTGGATTGTTGATTCTGGAGCCACTAACCTTGTTTGTTCTTCTTTACACAGCTACTTGACTCATGGAAGGACCTTATTGAATGTGACTTTGACATGAGAGTTGGGATAAGGGATGTCGTTTCAGCCAAAACAGTAGGAGTTTCTATATTAAGCTTTAATAATAGCTATTTGTATTTGAACAATGTGTTGTTTATTTATAGTTTTCGAAGAAATTTGATTTCTGTATCAAAACTTATGGAAGATGGTTTCTGTAGGCACTGCATTTTTGCATGTAAGTCCCTATGATGAGTCTCCTTTGGAGGCACTACCTTTTAAGTCGCGAAAGTCACGGGAAACGGACGTCGGAAGGGAAAAGTCAGAAATTAGTATTTTGTTGGATTTTATTCGCTTGTTTAGCTTTGGGCTCGCTTGTTGGACTCTTGTTTTAAAACACATTCTTAGCCCAAACCCCCACAAGACACACACCAAGCCCATCTCACCCAGCCCAATCCAAGAAATAATTAAAACATATTTACACAATAAATTAAATTAAATTAAAACCAATTAAATTGAATTAAATTAAATCTCATTCCAAATTAAATAAATCACTTCTAATTACCAAGATTTAAATTAAATAAATCACTCACCAAATTTAAAATATATTCCCACAACCAAATTATATAATTTGTTTCCCTTTATAAACTAATCCCTATTTAATTGATTTCTTTCATTTTCAAAAAACCCATGCACAACCCTAACCCTAATACATCACTATAAAAATAACACAAAACCCTAAACTCCTCTAGTAATGTTCACGGCAAATCACAAACAAAATATAAGCCAACAAACCTTCTTATTCTTCTCATTCCACCACAACTCTCTGCCCTAAACTGATCGCTCTCACTCCTCTTCATCACCCTCACACTCAACCAGCCTGCCGCTCCTCTCTGCTCTCTCTCCTCAACCAGTGAACAAACAAAAAGCAAACCCTCATTCACGCCCCAACCATGTGACCCTGCAGCCCACAAGTCAACCCTTATCACTAGCCAATTGTTAGTTTTCTACTATAGTCTCGGGTGTTGGTTTCTATAACATGTCCCAAGGAAGATAAGCATTGAAATACAATAAATGAATATAATTTTAACTTTGAAGTATGGCGGAATCATACTTACAATGCTTTGTTGATGAAGAAAATCAAGCCAAGATGGAAGCTCCAAGGTGGATGATTTTCGGCAAGATGAGAAGATGTGGAAAGCTCCAAGCTTTGTGTATTCCAAGCTCTTTGATAGAAATACAACAATGAATATATATAAAATATGAAGTCATGGCGGAATCATACTTACAATATTTTTGTGATGATGAAGAAAATCAAGCCAAGATGGAAGCTCCAAGGTGGATGATTTTCGGCCAAGATGAGAAGATGTGGAAAGCTCCAGCTTTGTGTATTCCAAGCTCTTTGATGGTTTCCTCATCACCTCTTTTGATCCCTTGAAGGTGCTAGCCTTGCATGTGAGAAGATGTTCCAAACAACCCACACTATCTTCAAGCTTTTTGGCAACCAAAATGAAGAAGATGAAGACCAAAACTGTTTCAGGTTTCGGCCATGAGTGAGAGAGAAGAGAGTTTTTTGTTCTAATTAATTTTTGATACCAAAAATCAATTTATATTTATGCCATAATATTTATTAAATAATAATAAATCTATGACACAAACCATGCAAAGGCTTAGAGTGTCAAAACTCAAACTCCATGCATAACAATTGAGTGTATTATACACTATCACCATGCAATGCATTATCAAGTAAAAAATCATGCATATCATGACATGTGTCATGTGGGCCCCCACACGTTTCTAAATGAAAGCGGGCCCACGTGCACTCATGCGTTCGGGTTCGATATTTCCGAAATACCGAACTTCTTGCGTCGCGACGTTAATTAAATCGAATTTAAATAAATAATCGCGCCTAGCGAAATTATTATTTACGTCGCTAACGAATTAATTCTAAATTAACTCGTATGCCCGAATTAAAATCTAATTTTAATTTCGCGTCGAAATTGATTTCAATTATTATATCGAATATAATAATTTTACTGATTAATTCCAAATTAATCGTTCTCTCTCTCTAAATAAGGCACTTTATCCGAGATAAAGTTTCTCCGCAATTAATCCAAGATTAATTAAGTTCGAATCAATATCATAGGTGAATCTTCAGGAAGCGACCCAAGAGATCTCCGGATATGTTGGCAGTAAATACGGTCGTCGGATAATCCGAACACGCACGTACCTCGTACTACGTTCTTACCGATTCGCAAGACAAGGTTGGCTTCTAGCAAAGCGCCATGCCTACCCAATTCTCCAGAAATATTCTTATAGGAATATAAGATCTATATCAAGCGTAGTATACCGTAGTATTGCGTACATCGATCCAGTATCGGATGATCACATGCTAGGCCTGGGGCTGGAGATGTGTCTGCCCCGTACGAAACATATATCGGACATCAAGCAACTAGTCTCTTTAAATCGGACAATCCTGACCTAGTCATATTGTCCCGACGGTTGCAACCTTTTATAGAGTACTAGTTCTGTGTCCTGCGTGATCATCACCTCCATATGTCTGAAGCGATACTTCCATCTTGACATCACATCCAGTACACTACGATTCTCGATAAACCCAGAAGAGGTGTACACAGAACCGGTTAAGGTCCCCAACCACCAAAACCAAAGTTTACCGATTGTCGCAAGTACTAGCGATGTAAGTCTCAGGTTAAGACCATATACACACCTACCCTGATGCGGCCTCCCATAGACACTAGGACATACTACCAATGGGATTCCGCGGGGTCTATCCAGAGCGAAGCTGTTTTCCGTACCATCGGTAAACACAACCTCCTATCGCACTTGCATAAGTATCCAATACTTAAATATATGAGAACTATGCCGTTGTGCCCTCACAACGTGCACAAGCGCAATACTAGTCTATTCCGCATTATCGATGTCCAGTCTCGATAATACTACGGCTAGGGATATTTAACGATTAAACCTTTATGGATTGATACTGTCTCATATCATCTATCTAAATCACTAATCATCTGATTGACTTTCGCCATTTATATATCAAAGTACAAATAATATTTACACAAATGGTAAAAGGCAATTTCATTATTACATAGTTAATTTTGTACAAAATACAATATCATTTACAAACAGTGACGCTATGGGACACAATGTCTAACACCGGGATCGATTTGAAGCAAGAAACAAATGTGAATACTCAACGATGGCAGAATACTTACATTGATCCAGTGCTCAGTTGCGAATGCGAACACAAAAAAAAAAAATCTTTTCTTACTCCAAGGTGCTCACGGACAGTGGGCTTTTTGTGCTCCTCCAAATTCGGTCATCCCTCCATTGGTGCTCCAAGCTCCAAGCTTTTACAAATGGTGATTCCATGCTCATGAAATTAGTTTCCCTATCACCTTAGGATGACTTTTTTGTGTGCTAGCACTCTTGATTTTGCAACAAATCATGAAGAAAGTTGAACCCTAGGCTCACGGTTTCTTGAGAGGAAAAAGGCTTCATGGCCGATGTGGGAGAGAGAGAGAGAGAGAGAAGAAAGTCAAGTGTTGTAATTTGGTTTTCCAAAAACCTAATAATAATATCCATCTAATTTTGGTATTTGTTTTTCCAAAAAATAAAAGCAAAAAGGGAGGGAAATTTGGCATTAAATGCCTACAACACTTACATCACTCATGAATAGTGACTGGTTGTCTATCACTCAAAGTGACAAGACATCCATCACTTGATTGACTAGTGATTTGACGCTAGTTGTGACTTATGGGCCGCACTTGAATTCCAAATGCGAGTGCGCCCGCAAACACTCCCGGGCTCGGGTTTGCTAATTCCAAATTAACGAATTTTCCGTTGCGACGTAATTAAATCTAATTTAATTAAATAATTATGCCTACCAAAATACTATTCACGTCGCTAGCGAATTAATTCTAAATTAACTCGTTCGCCTGAATTAAAATCTAATTTTAATTCCGCGTCGAAATCCAATTTCGTATAATATATCGAATATATTATTTTATCGATTAATTCTAAATTAATCGTTCTCTCTCTTTAATTAATATTTTATCCCAGATAAAATATCTCCGTAATTAATCCCAGATTAATTTTCTCTCTCATCTAATTAATCCCAGATTAATAAAGTGCGAGTCATACGTCATCGATTAATCTTCGGGAAGCGACCCATGAGATCCCCGGATATGTTGGCCGTAAATTCGGTCATCGGACTATCCGAACACGTAAGTACCTAGTACTACGTTTTTACCGATTTACAAGACATGGTTGGCTTCTAGCAAAGCACCATGATGCCTACCCAATTCTCCAGAAATATTCTTACTGGAATATGTGATCTATATCAGGCGTAGTATACGTAGTATCACGTATTTCGATCTAGTATCGGATGTCACGTGCTAGGCCTGAGGCTGGAATTGTGTCTGCCCCGTACGAAACATATATCGGATCTCTGGTACTAGTCTCTATGATCGGATAATCATGACCTAGTCATATTATCCCGATGACTGCACTACATAAGAGAACCAATTTCGCATCCTACTGTGATCATCATCTCCACTATGACTGGAGTAATACTTCCATCTCGACATCACACCCAATACACTACGATTCTCAATATACCCAGAAGAGGCGTACACAGAACCTATTAAAGCCCTGGACGACCAAAACTAAAGTACATTAATTGTCGCAAGTATTAGCGGTGTAAGTCTCAGGTTAAGACCAAATACACCTACCCTGATTCGGACTTCCATAGACACACAATCATACTACCAATGGAATTTTGAGGGGTCTATCCAGAGCGAAGCTGTTTCCGTACCATCGGTAAACACAACCTCATATTACACTTGCATGAGTATCATATACCTAAATATATGAGAACTATGCCGTTATGCTCCCACAACGCGCACAAGTGTAATACTAGTTTATTCTGCATTATCGATGTCCAATCTCGATAAAACTACGACTAGGGATATTTAATGATTAATCCTTCGTGGATTGATACTGTCTCATATCATCTCAATCCGGAACTAATCATATAGACCTTTCATCATTTATACATCTTGGTAATCTAATTACAAATGATGAAAGAGCAAATTCCTTTGTCACATAGTTAATTTGTACAACAACACCATGACCTATACAAATAGTGATGCTATGGGCCATTACTGTCGAACTCTCCCACTTGGCCTATAGCCAATCACTCAAGTGTCCTACACCCAAACTATGTACGGTTCGCGTCAAACTTCTGCTGAGAAAAGGCTTTCGTCAGCGGATTTACAAGGTTATCATCTGATGCGATTTATTCGATCATCACATCGCCACGATGTATGATCCAAACGAATCAGATGGATATTTGAAGTATATATCTGGATCGTTGATGAGACCATTAATTCTTTAGCCTATGCTGAAGCCTAGCTCAGCTGCTAACAGAACTTCTCCTAATCTGATTAGGATTATCATCGACCCAAAAGGATTCTATTGCTGCCTTAGCTGCAGCAATAATCCACTTTAGTTGTTTATTCAGTAACAGTATCTTGCTTCGAAATTTCCAGCTCACTGTTCCGTTATTCAAACTGTATAGTAACGTTGTTACGACTTATAGTCGTTTTATCGGTTAGGAAACTTGCAACAGTGAACCTAGTCACTTTAAGTTCTCCTTCTCCATAGTTTAAGACAAGCATCCTTAGTTCATCTAAGATACCAATGATGTTCTAACATCATTCCAATGACTATCACTTGGATTGACCCGAGTTGGACTCCATATCTCAAAGCACATGAGACACTAGGTCGCGTACATTTATTTCAATGTACGAGTTCTCGCGGAGAGTTTTAAAAAACAACTTTAAACCCTATCCCAAGTTGGTAGAGCGTTATTCTAGAATAAAGGTTGTTTTCGCCCAAGAAATTCTACGGAGAAGTTTCATAAACCAAGCTTTCACCGATTGTTATAATGGGATATCATTTCCACAAGAATGACATGTCATCATTATTAGGACATCACTTAGAGTGCGCTCACACTAACCTTCTTATATACACAAGAATCATTCATTTTGATTAAATATACACCATTATGAGTACATCAAAATAATAGTTCCAAGAACGCAATGCTTGCGTCAATCCATTCATGGATCGATGAACTTGCAAACTGTTGGTTTATTCTAAGGTCCCAAGATCAAATCAAGACATGAAAACATGCGTGAATACATCAACGGAGGTAGCGGAATACTCACATTGATCGGTTAGTCGATTTGAAGACGAATGAAGCCCAAAAACGCACTGCCCTTCACGCCAAACTGCAGGCAGTCCACTGCCCTGCAAAAACAGAAATTTGAGTGAAGAAACGGAGCTCCTAGCTTCGTCGGATG